>JASAOG010000100.1:0-205000 GCA_030265305.1 Biomphalaria pfeifferi
CAGATTTTGATCAGTGGGACCGAGCCGAAACAGAAGTTAAACAAATAAATTCATGATATCTAGATTGAACTACTTGAATAAGATATATGTATTTTCTGTTGTCTAGCTCTTTTTTTTTTCCTTTCTTTAAAATCCACCAGCAGCTACTGTTCACACTCTTTTTGATTCATAAATATTTAACAAGGGTTACGAGATGATACTATCAAGGGAGAGAACAGGGGGCTATTACTGTCGGTGAAAAAAATGGGAAGAGAGTAATCTCATCTTGATAGTTGTTTGCGGGCAAACTTAACGTATTTTACTAGATCTGCGTGTAATGGCAATGTTTCTCTTGTTTCTTTGACCTATTGGCAACATAAGCTATGCAAGACTATTCGTTATATATGTATACATAAATATTGTCCATTTTATGAACGAATTAATTTCCTCCGTGGATGTTGAAATTGATGGCATCAAACGACACGTGTCTGTTCAACAGTAATGAAATAAACTTGCTTGAGAATAGTTGACTTGTTATCAGAAAGCCAAATGAATAATGCAGTAGATTGCCGTTTACATGGAAAGCAATGAAACTAAGAAGGAAAAGGCGAAACTTAGGGTATGAGGCGAAATGTTTCTTCACTTGCCTAGGAGTTTAGGCAGTGCCTCTTTGTGGCTGTGTTATTAGCTTTAAGAAGGAAAATTATTTTGTCTGTGAGTCGATCGTTTGTGTGACCACGGGCTTCCCTATAGTTTATAATCGACTTCACGAAGTTGTCATTTACAGACGAGATGAAAACAGGACAGCGAGTTCAGTTTATTTCGGGGATTGGACTCAAAATGCAAAGAGAATGGCTTTCTGTACGCCTTGAAATCTATTGTTTTTAACATTATGTGTGCGTTTCGTGTCTAATCTGTCATCTTTCTTCATGACCTCTCTCTCTCTCTCTCTCTCTCATCTCTCTCTCTCTCTCTCTCTCTCTCTCTCTCTCTCTCGCTCTCTCGCTCTCGCTCTCTCTCTCATATTTCTTTACATCACTGTCTCCCCCCCCCCCCCCCATCCTTGTTCCCCAATCTTTTTCTCATTCCATTCTCCTTCCTCTTTACTTCCCTCGTCTATCTCTCTGTCTCTCTCTTTCTAGCTATTTATCTTTTCCTCTTGTTCGTTCTCTCTTTCAGTACCTGATGCTTGTAACCCATCTCCCCCCCCCCCACTACTCATCTGGGTAGGAATGGCTCTTATTGTTATATCTGATACCCTAAAGCTTTTATCATCGTCATCATCATAAATGGCGCGGGTCTAGTTTCAATGTCTGCTTTGCAGCAAGCTGTATCAGGAATCTAGTCATTCCCTCCATAGCGTTGGTCTCTAGCTATCTCCTTTCACACAGATTGACCTAAACACACAATCATCTCAACTCTGGTCACACAGATTGACCTAAACACACAATATCTCAACTCTGGTCACGCAGATTGACCTAAACACACAATCATCTCAACTCTGGTCACACAGATTGAGTTAAACACACAATCATCTCAACGTTGCCTTATTTTCCTTGGCCATTTTGTTTTTAAATTATTTCTATAAAAGATACACAAGCATCATAATCATTATACCGCATTTGGTTCAATTCTGTGGCCTGGAAGTTTTGTAATTAAAGTCGAAACACAAACAAACAAAATGTGCAGTAGCACACACCTGGGTACAACAAAATGTCTGTGTGGTACTTAATACAACGTGATGAATGTGTGTTTCCTAACGTGACAACTGCAGTGATCAGTTCTATCTGTAGCACTTTTGTCTGGAGTCTTGCTTGTTAGCACACACACACACACTTATTCTGCCTCTTGCTCTGTGTAGAGACTCGATCTGCAGTCTTGTGATCGCCCCAGTCATGTGGAGACCGACACTCATTCACCGGCGATTTATACCGAAGCCTTTTGGTTATTAGTGGATTAGTCAGGTGGTTGGGAGAAGGATAACATGATGGAAAGATTGCCGCTGAGTCCAATCACGGACAGAACAAGAGCCAACTCATTTGCACAGACCTTTTGACAATCACACGGTTCTGCTTCATCCTGAACTTCATGGTGCTGTCTGTTCGATCGTCCCCCCCCCCCCTTCCATCAATAAGTTTCTTTTCATGTGTTTTTAATTGAAGACAGGGTCCGACCTTTGCAAAGTCTGCATCCTTTATCTGGGTTCAATTTTTGTAACAAAAGTCTGTGTCCGATGCCATCTTTGTGTAAAAAAAAGCGACACTAGTTTCAAGGTGTTATAAGTTAGTGTAGACTTGAGTAGACAGAGACTTGAGATGGAGAAAAATTGACGACCGCCAATTGAAAAGTATCTTGCATGGATCAAACAAACTGTTTGTAACCACATTGTCAAAGTGTAGACATGTACATTAGTCAGAAGATCTAATTAAACTAATAGGCAGACTTCATAGTGTCTGGCTCTCTCGAGACATGCTGTCCTGTTGCCCTCCTGAGAGAGGGGGAGCTTTAGAGTCACGGCATAGCATCTGTAGGCGGTCCTATTCCAGCCTAATCATGATCTCGTGATTGCCAATAGAATCTAGAGATATACATCTACTTCCATCACTGGGACTCCATCTCATTCCATCGGAATAATTCTTGTGTTGCTATGTCAACAGTACAAAAACAAAAGCCTGATCACCCTTTGTGTTATTCTGTTATGTGATTAGCTAGACAGCACCCTTTGTGAAACGTTGTCAATTGGTTATTGGGAACAGTTAAACACAATCTAAACACCAACCCAATAGTTATGGTAAAGGTAAAAGTCCATTTTGTCTTGTACATTTGTTTAATATACATCAGGTTTGCCTGACACTTATAGGAGATTTTTTAAGATTAAGAGTGCATTTATGTGCATTGTAATAGAATGCATTTAATATGCATTATAATAGAGTGCATTTTATGTGCATATTAAAACAACCAGCATGGTGGAATATTTGACTAGTCTGTGAGTAGTGCATTTTGGTTGCTGCCTTCCTACAATGTGCTATGTGTTTTTTTACATTCACTTTTTCAGCTTTCCAAGAAGGTAAGAGAGAGAACAATATATCAAGTTTTAACCCATTCATTGATCACTTTCTACTAATTCTCACATCTCTTCAAATAGTCTCTGCCATTGCTTGAATACTTTCACTGGTTCATCTCACAATACAACTGAAGTATCTGTGAATTGGACTTGAGTACATCAAGCAGCATCTAATTAGAATTGAACCCATTCTTTTAGAGTTTCAAATCAATTGTACTCAGCGTGTTCAGTAGAAGGGAAATAAGTGCTTCTCAGTTTTAATACATGGTTCACCAACATTTTGTTTTGCTTGTAAACGTACTAGTAAACATTGGAAGAAATGTTAAACCTCTTGATGGAAACTATTTTTATTCCATCCAAGCTGAGCACCTTGTTAGTATTGGAAGAGAGAGTCTCAGCTTCTAGAGCATGCCTTGTATCTTTTATACACATTTGTATTCACACTAATCACTTTATTAGTTGACTTTTTTTTTTTTTCTTTTCAGTTATTATGGTTTTATTTATTAAACTTTTTGTTTACTGACCAAATACAATTTTTTTTTTGAATAAAATGTTAAGTTTCTTGGAAAATAACTTTGTTTAATAACAACATATACTCTGTACTTGTATGTAATGCTTAGAGGAAAAAAAACCTCACAAATAATTATAGTCTACTCCTGCATGTGACAAATGTAGGATATAACTGTTCTAGACAGGCTTTCACTAAACGTCTTCATTCAGTTAGTAATTAATTTTTAAAAAGTAATTTTCCCTTTCAGACCTTGCAATCTATAGGGCAGATGATGTAAAGGTCATCTGTTTCTATGGATGAGGGTTATCGAGTGTGTCGTGAGGCCAGCACATGTTGGGTGGACTCAGGGAGCCCTTAACATCCAGAAATTTAAAATTTCAAATCTGGAACCTCTCAGGTTGGAAGCTAAGTGATTTACCACTCAGCCCCTATGTTCCCCAATAATGAGAATGGTAGAGGTTTTGCTGTTGACTTTGAATGCAGTGTTATTTTGTGTTTGGGAAACAGTGAAATGTTTCTTCAAGAGCTGTTGAAGGATGAAAAGTTTGCTTTATAATCTAGGAGTTTAAATCAGCTTTATAGCATAACTAGGAAGGATAGACAGCTATTTGTACATATTAAACAGGTCTGTCTTATCATTGATGGTTCAAAGACTTACAGTTGTCGGTTTACTTACTAGAGTGTTTAGTGAACAGTGTTTCAATTCTACCATGTATAGCTTACTTAAGTCACTGTCCATCTATACACTATTTGTATATGGTCCATTTGTTTTCATCAATTGGTCGACAGTATTCTAGGGTCATTATCTTTGTATTATGTATACTTTTTTTATGGGCACTAAGCTCTATGAGAAACATATTTCACAGCTTTTTAGCTAACATCAATTATGCTACAAAAATTTCTCACTCCAACATCAAATACACCACTAAATCACATTGCTATATTAAAAAGTGGAATATTTATACTCACCTCCTTAAGCAAGTTTCAATAAAAGAACTAATTAAAGCTGATTGAAAGTAAGTGTGTCGAAGTCAATTGTATTGCAAAATGTGTTTTGTACCTAATAATTGACTGATGAGCAGCTAGTTGACTGATTTGTTTTAGTTTAATGCCTCAGGCTGCTTAATTTGCTTTGAGTGATTTGGAAAATGAAAACCAGTTTTAAAGCAACTAAAAGGTTTTTGTTTTGTTTTTTTTCTTTGTTTAAATTATATTTAAAGTATCCTTCATACAACTTCTTGTTTTTCATTTCTAGTTATTTGAGTTTAAAGCCTAACATTATAGAGAAATAAATATAACATTAGGTCTAAATAGCTTCAGGATTGTGTGTGTGTTGTTGACTTAGAAATCTGTGTATGTAAGGAATGTCTGGAAGTATCAAGACTTCAACTGTGCTGACATGTCTAGACTGCTGTATTACTGTGTTCCTATTTCTCTTCCCCAGGCTACCAACCTACACAAGTTTAAGCTCCACACTTATGGGAGTCCTACATTCTGTGATCACTGTGGCTCATTGCTATATGGCCTTCTACATCAGGGACTCAAGTGTGACTGTAGGTACCTAAATAAACACCCCTCATATAAATATCTCTACCATTGTTATTAAACATCTTCCTGATTTGGTTCATGTATAGGTTTGAAATTTGAAGAGTGTCTCTCCTCTCTAGTATCTCACTACCTGTATCTTCTACATTCAAATCCTGATTCTGATTAGGACTTGAAAGAATGCCCCCCCCCCCCCCAAAACCAATGCACACTGAGTGGAAGACCTACATAAGTTGGGAAATATTTGATGCACTGGCCAAAATAATAAAGTTGGAATCTATGATGTAATTAAAATTAAAAGGAATCAAAATATTTATTGTTGCTATTTAACTGCTAACCACTTAGCTGCAACACTTTCCCTTATCAGCATCTAGCCAGAGAAACAAGTCATGTCATTACAATGTCAAGTTCTTCAAGTGGACACTTGGTTTCATTGAAAGTGAACATTGTTGCTAATAGAGATAATCTTTTCATTTCTAGAGCTGCTGTGAACAAACAATGTCAAAAACAACAAATAGCCTCAAGGCACTATGAGAACAAAGAAAGGTGCGTGAAAAAAAAAAAAAGCAAACTTATCTAAATAGTCTTGAAGCATTTGGTCTTAATGTTCTTCTTGTACCTAGTGAGACATGCTCTGGCTGTGCTCTGTGATTAGTGAGGTTTGGAAGGCAAATTAAAAGAGATGAGTCAGTGCAGAGATCTCTAAAGGATTTGTAGAGTATGGGGTCAGGTCCCTAAGATAAGAAATGTGCACTGTCGACAATGTTTGGCCACCTTGACATGAAATCTTGAAGTCTTGCATAAAAGTATCACTGCAGTCCTGAATGGGTTGCAGCATTTGTCATCAGCTAGCTAATGCTTTCAGTAATTCAACCAGGAGAGTAGAAATACCATAACCTTCCTTTTGCATGTTTTTGGTTTGAGAATCAGATCCGCTATATTTAACCACTGGACATGCAAGTGCTAATGTGACCTAGTACACTGCAAATTCTGATCACCAAGTGAACTTAAAGTGTTTAAAGATTACTTTCATCATATGATGTCTATTCTCATTGCCTGATCAGTTTGGCTGTAACAACAAAACCAGAGGAATATACAGATTTGTTTGACATGTTGAAAGACACACAATTGCCTTTGTGTTGTTTATACTCAATCAAAGGTCCAAAGTAGTTGATGATAGTATCAGCATCATGTTTTATTACTCTCTATAGCTTTGAATAACAGGACTCTATGTTCAATTGACTCAGCTCTTTAGCCCTCTCTCTTCATCTCTCACTTTTTTTTTTTTCTTCCTCTTTTTTCTCTCTCTCTCTCTCTCTTTGTCTTTTGATGTGAGTAAACATGATAGCTTTGAAGGTAGCAAAATAAAACAAAAGTTTGTGATGACAAAGTTAAACATTACAAACAAATGGAATATCCTTCCTGTCCATCTCTTTTAGTTCTTCCCTTATTACTTGCTCACTCTCTCACACACACTCACACACACAGTTATGCCTCTTATCTGTTTATATTTCTATTGATTGACACTTCCCTCTACTACCTGAAACATCAATCATCCTCTTCACCTGACTCTTAACATGTTGACTTGATACTGACTCTAATTCTGTCCAGCTTATCACTTTACACTCAACATTTCTTCATCTTAGACAGAATCATTTCATACTGACTTCTGAACAGAGGGGCCTCACTGAGATTTAGAACTTCGAACATGGCTATAGGAACCATAGATCATGTTAAAAAAAAAAGGACCATTGATGATTTTTCAAAAGGATTAGAGAATAATGAACAAATAGATGCTATTTTATTATATTTTTCTAAGGCATTTGACAGTGTTCACAACTATAGTTTACTAAATAAAAATTAAAATGTTTTGGCATTGTTAGTTCATTACATCAATAGATTCAGGATTTTCTGTTAGGGAGAGAATAAACTGTAATAATAAATCAACACCAATAACAGTAAACTCAGTGTACCTGTTACTAATTTACATGCATGATTTACCAATTTACATTTGTGCAAGAACAAAAGTCAGATTATCTGAAGTCTATAATATATAGAACAATAAAACAACACTTCAAATATCTAGGCAGAAAGAGTGAGTTGATATAAGCTTTGTAAAAACTATTATAGAATCCCTATATTGATGAAATTATTAAAAAAATCAAACAAAGCATTTGTGTTTATTAAAAGAAATTTCTATAAATCAAAGAAGAACATAAAACTAAAATGTTATTTAACTTCGGTTAGGCCAATAATAGAATATAAGATAAGATAAGATAATTTTTATATGCATCCTCTGTCTGGAACCGCTCAACTCAAGAAAACATTAAGAAACTGGAAAAGACACAAAAAAGAGCAGCAAGATTTATAACAAACAAATATTCACATTTGATTAGAGTAACACCTTTAGTAATATCATTAAATTTAGAGACCCTTCATGATAGAAGACTCAAAAGTAAAGCAGCAGTTATACATAAAAGACTTAACCGTATTCTTCAAATACAATAACAAAACCAAATAAAATATTCAAAGACAATTGAAGATTCCTCGTTCCATATGCTAGGACAAATTTGTACAAATGCTCTTTCTTCCTTTGTGCTATTAGAGCATGGAATAGGTTGCCTGAGCCAGCCTGGAAAACCAATGACTTGACAGTTAAAGTTATTGATTAACATGCATGACTAGATTGACCAAGGAACACGTGTAGGATGTAATCATCTTCTTTTTGAAGTAACGTCTGTAGTTTATAAGATAAGATACTTTATGTATGCTTATATTGACCAAAAATGTTTTGCTACTATTGCCTATCCTTACATTGTCTAAAATGTTCTTGTTCCTAGCCTGTGACATGAATGTTCACAAACGCTGTGAGAAGAATGTCCCACTTCTCTGTGGTACTGATCATACTGAAAGACGTGGTCGAATCCACTTGAAAGCTGTTGTGAAAGGTTCAAAGGTACAGATAGAAAGTAAGTTAAACAATTATTTGGAGACTTTGATTTCAAGTGAACATTTTAAAACAAGAACATTATTTTTTTAAATTGAAACATCTGTTTGTAATAACAACACAAAAATACTCAGTTTCATTCACTTGTTCAAAAACAGCTCCGCTTCTGACATTTATGACCAGGAAATGGGTGTACCCCAGGGCAGAATTCTCTCAGCAACCCTGTTTAACATAAAAATAAACAGTATAATAAAGGCTCTGTCCCCTGGCATAGAGTGCTCTCTGTATGTTGATGATTTTGTCATTTTTACACATGGCAAAGCATGAATACTTTAGAAAGAAAATTACAATTATGTTTAAATAAAATTCAAAATTGAGCAAAAGATAATGGTTTTAAATTTTCGGACTCCAAAACAGTTAGCATGCATTTTTGTAATTTAAAGGGAATCCACCCTGACCCTGAACTATTTTTAAACAAAAAGAAGATCCCTGTTGTGAAAACTATAAAAGTTTTAGGCCTCACCCTAGATTCCTAATTTAATTTTCTCCCCCACATTAAGGAACTTAAGAAGAAACGCCAAAAGTCATTAAACATACTCGGAGTATTCAGCCACACAGACTGGGGAGCTGACAGAGATACCTTGCTGCTGCTATATCTGAGTCTAATCCAATCCAAGCTGGACTACGGATCCATAATATATGGAGCAGCTAGGAAATCTTATCTAAATGTACTGGAACCTATTCAAAATGCTGCCCTGTGCTTCGTACATCACCAATCCCAAGTCTCCACGTGGAGGCTGGAGAACTCCCCATGGACATAAGAATGAAAAAACTTGCAATGCAGTATATAGTCAAGCTAAAATCCAACCCTATGAACCCTGCTTTCGACTCCATATTTAACCCTACAGATATAGAACTATACAATCGAAGGCCTACCATCATACAGCAGTTGGGCCTTCAAATGAGAGAACTCGTCCAAAATTTAATCCCACCCATCAACCAAATCTCTAATATAGAAATCCCACAGAACCCTCCTTGGTTGATGGATAAACCCAAATTAAATTTATCCCTTCTTAATTTCAATAAAGAAAATACAGACCCAAACATGCTACAAGTCCACTTTAGGGAACAAGATGCAATATCGCTTGCACTAATGGCCATCAAAGCATCAGAAAGGAGAAAATTTATCATAGGCTCCGGACTCCAAATCAGCATTGCAAGCTTTGGGACAGATGAAGACTGACATTCCATTGGTACATAAGAGCCTAAAGCTTTTGGACCAAATAACAGCTGACCATAGGGATGTCACCTTCATCTGAATCCTGTCTCATGTGGGCATAGAGGGAAACGAAACTGCAGACAGAGAAGCAAAGAGAGCCCTAAATCAGGCTGTGTCAGGAGCCAAAATTCCCTGCTCGGACCTGAGACAAAATATTGACTCTGCCACCTTCTGAGAGTGGCAGGATCAGTTGGAGGCTGAGACCCACAACAAACCCAGACAGGTTGTAGCGGATGTCAGATGGCAGCCCACATCTAAGGGTCTGACAAGGCGTGGAAGCACTTATTTATGTTTCTCTTGATTTAGCATTATTTTGTGTCACACTTCTTTCTTCTTGCATTGGAACAAACTGACTCTATTGCTATCAATGTATGTAATAACAACTGACATGCATTTCTTACAGTGTCTTCAGTTCTTCTCAACTACCTTTTTTTCTTATTTCATTACTCAGTCATAGAGGCCAGAAATTTATGTCCAATGGATCCCAATGGATTAGCTGACCCTTATGTGAAGGTGAAAGTCATACCGTATGATACCCAGCGCCCCAAGTTAAAAACAAAAACCATCAAGGCATGCTTGAACCCTGTGTGGAATGAGAGTTTTCTGGTGTGAGTATTTGAGTTAAGTACTTCTAAAATTTGTCCACAAAATCTCTTTAGTAGATCATTGGATAGTGAGAACATTGCAGATGTGACTTTACTTAACTATTTCAATGTTCAGGGATGTTGGACCAGATGACCATGCTAAAAGATTGTCTCTAGAAGTTTGGGACTGGGATAGGACATCAAGAAATGACTTCATGGGATCTCTTTCATTTGGTATTTCAGAAGTAAGTTTTTTTTATTTTTCTCTCTCTAATTTACATAGAAGCCATGAGAAGTGATTCACTCTTGACTAATTGCTTTGTGCTTGAAAATTGATAACAATAAATGTATTGATCACATAATTTGTTTGCTTTATCCCCCCCCCCCCAGTTGATAAAAGCCCCAATAGATGGCTGGTTCAAATTGCTCAACCAAGAGGAGGGAGAGTTCTATGGTGTTCCTGTTAGTGATGACATCACTGAAGACATTCAAGAAATCAAAAGTAAAATGCATGTAAGAAATGGTCTCTCCAAATACTGTTTTCATGGAATTGGAAGGTCTAGTTTTTTATTGAATTGGAAGGTCTAGTTTTTCATTGAATTGGAAGGTCTAGTTTTTCATTGAATTGGAAGGTCTAGTTTTTCATTAAATTTGACCATTTAGAGGCCTAGATTATCTTTGAATGGGGAGGACTAGATTATCATTGTGTGGGAAGATCTAGAGGCTTAGATTTTCATTGAATGGGAGGATCTAGAGGCCTAGATTTTCATTAAAGGGAGGTCTAGATTATCATTGAATGGGAGGCCTAGATTTTCATTTAATGGGAAGGTCTAGTTATTTATTAAATGAGAAAATCAACTTTCATTACCCTTTCATGGATGATGTTTTGGTTTATATAGTTTAATATAATAAAATTTTAGATAGTTGCTAAAACTGACAGGTATTTTTTTTAAATTAGGGTTTAATTTTCTGATGCTGACTACATTATAATTCAAACTATATATTATATATTTTGCACTCACTTTAATAGTGAAACCTTACTGGTTAGTTTCCACAGTTTGCTGTTCTTAAAATACTGTTTTTTTAATTATTGTTTTTTACATTGTTATATATTTTTCATTTTGTATTTAATTTGCTTGTGCCTGTGTTGTAGAGGTCAAGTATTAGTGAAAGAAAGTACCCTGAGCCAGACAAATTACAGAGTATCAGCAAGCAGGATATAGTCAGAGCCAGTGACTTCAACTTTTTAACTGTACTGGGCAAAGGGAGTTTTGGGAAAGTAAGTCAAGGGACACTACTCTAGATATCTATCTTTGTGTGCAAGTAAAAACATTACAGCACTATGTTTGAAACTTGTTTCAAAACATTTTTTTAGAAATGAAGATTATTACATCCTAGCCCAATCCTCCTACAGGACAGCAGGGTATGGCAGTGGGCAGGGTTTAAACTATGGGCCATTGTGATAACAGCATATAGAGCATATCACATTACCTGACAGCTTTCTTTAGTTTCTCCTGTGTTATCATTTTCATATTTCTAAATGTCATTTAACTAACTAGAGTTAAAGTTTCCATTTCTTTTCCAAGTCTTCTTCTATCAGATTATATTTTTCCTTAAGATTATTGAAACAATTTGAAATAGTCTTATTGAACAAAAAATACAAGGAAAGAAATAATAAAATGCTAATGAAGTGTACCAGAATATTTTGAATAGTGTTAGAAATAAACTGGGCTTACCAAGTTTGTAATAGGTTGGTTGTTATAGCAATAAGGTGATTGTTGTACAAGGGGTGGGTTGTTATACCTAGAGGGAGGTACCATATGTTTTTAATTTTTTTCTTAAATCTGTAAAAAAATTTCATGCAAATGTTTGGTGATTTGAAGACTGATCCATGGCTATATTCTAGGTTGTCCTGGCAGAGAGGAAAGGTACAGATGAGCTTTATGCAATAAAGATCTTAAAGAAAGATGTCATTATACAAGATGATGATGTGGAATGTACAATGATAGAGAAACGTGTTCTAGCACTTCCTGTTAAGCCTCCATTCCTTGTTCAATTGCACTCATGCTTCCAAACTATGGTAAATCTCAAGTTGAGAAAATTCTGCTTTTGAAAACTATATAAGTATTAGTGGTAACAAACTTTCTAAGTTTCATACTGTGTTTTTTCACTTTTACAGGATCGCTTGTATTTTGTAATGGAGTATGTCAATGGTGGAGACCTTATGTACAGAATACAACAAGAAGGAAAATTTAAAGAACCAGTAGCTGCGTAAGTTCCACATGTTTGATCAACTTTATGCAGTTATTGAATGACAATATTGACTCTGAACTTATCAGTTAGCTATTTCTTTTACAAACAAACAAAAAGTTCTTCTATTAATTTGTTTCTCTTTGAGGCTTTGTAAACAGAAAATATAAAAAATTTAAAGAAACCAAGGCAGAAAGAGTTTACAAAAAGTATATAAAAATTAAACACTTAACCCAAAAAGTAAGCAGACAGCTGCAGAGTGAATACATAAACAATGTAATATCTAAAGATAACAATAAAAACCTATGGTCATACATTAAGTCTAAGAAAATGGAAACAACAGGCATAGCGCCATTAAAAGGTGAACATAACATAATACATAATGATAATGAAACTAAAGCAAACATCCTAAACAAATACTTTGCATCAGCATTCCCAGCCCCAGGAGACAAAGACATATTACTGAATTTGAACCAAGTAGACAACTTAGAAGATATAGTAGTACAAGAAAATGGAATTCAAAAACTATTAGCCAACACCAAACCAAATAAAGCGTCTGGACCTGATGGTATTCCAGCTAGATTTCTCAAAGAACTAAGCAATGAGCTAGCCCCAGTGTTCAAAATACTCTTTCAGACTTCACTTAACCAGGGCAGAGTACCAAAGGACTGGAAAGAAGCTAATGTCACCCCCCTATTTAAAAAAGGAGAAAAATCTGACCCAGGAAACTACAGACCAGTATCACTTACCAGCATCACATGTAAAATCCTAGAACACATAATATGTAGAAACATCATAAACCACTTAGACAAACAAAATGTCCTCATACCATACCAACATGGCTTTAGGAAATATAGATCATGTGAAACACAACTAATAGGACAAAATGATAATTTTTCTAAAGGTTTAGATAATAGTGAACAAATAGATGCTATCTTATTAGATTTTTCTAAGGCTTTTGACAAAGTTCACCACCATAGTTTGCTTAAAAAATTAAAATATTTTGGCATTAATGGTCCACTGCATCAGTGGATTAAAGATTTTCTGATAGGGAGAGAACAATCTGTAATAATAAATGGCTCTAAATCAACACTGATAACAGTAAACTCAGGTGTACCTCAAGGAACAGTCTTGGGTCCACTACTATTTTTAATTTACATAAATGATTTACCAAATCGCATTACTTCAGGAACAAAAGTCAGATTATTTGCAGACGATTGCATAATATATAGAACAATAAAAACAACACAAGACACAGATATTTTGCAAAGAGAATTAGATGAATTACAGAAATGGGAATCAAATTGGAGCATGTCTTTCCACCCAGAAAAATGTCAGTTGTTAAGAGTAACAAAAAAACTAAAACAAATTAATTCCACTTATCTTATTCATGGCAAACCAATAACACAGACTAAAACGCAAAATACCTAGGTGTTATAATAAATGAAAAACTGTCATGGAATCTACATATTGATGAAACTATAAAAAAATCAAACAAAACATTAGGATTTATTTAAAGAAATTTCTATAATAAGAAATTTCTATAAAATAAGAACATAAAATTAAAATGTTATTTAACCTTGGTTAGGCCAATAATAGAATATGCATCCTCCGTTTGGGACCCCTCAACTCAAGAAAACATTAAGAAACTGGAGCAGACACAAAATAGAGCAGTGAGATTCATAACAAATGAATATTCACATTTGACTAGAGTAACACGTATAGTAAAATCACTAAATTTAGAAAGCCTTCAGGACAGAAGACTCAAAAGTAAAGTAGCAATTATACTTAAAACACTGAACCATAATCTTCAAATACAAAAACAAAATTTAATAAAATACTCTGAAAGACACAAAGATATAGGCACATTCCTTCATCCCATATGCTAGGACAAATTTGTACAAATACTCCTTCTTCGCTAGTGCTATTAGAGCATGGAATGGGTTGCCTGAGCTAGCCAGGAAAACCAGTGACTTGGCAGAATTTAAGTCATTGATTAATATGCATGTCATGACTAAATGCATGACGCGTAGGACGTAATCATCTTCTTTTTTGAAGTAACGTATTATATAAGATAAGAAGATAAGAGGTCATGACCATTAATACATTTTAAACTTTCATGTTTTCCTGAGGTTGCTGCTGTTGGTGGGTTTTTTTTAGTAACTATATTCCCTCCATCTTTTTAAAAAAAAAATTTGAATGTAAGCAGAGTTATTCTTTTAAGGTGAAAATTTTGTCAATTGTTTGTATGTATATGTTGTTACAGATTTTACGCAGCAGAAATAGCCATAGGATTATTTTATCTTCATAGTCAGGGTATTGTGTATAGGTAAGTTTTGAACATTTTGCCATTCATAGAACAGGAACTTTATTATTAAAGTCTTTGAACTGTGGTAGAATAATTGATACATTGAAATAAAAGTTTCAGCATTTGTATTCAATGTTCTTAAAACTAGACAAGACTCTCAAAGTTTGTACTTTTCTCTAAGCTTTGATTGTTCTCTCCCAGAGATCTCAAGTTAGACAATGTCATGCTCGATGCTGAAGGCCACATTAAAATAGCTGACTTTGGTATGTGTAAAGAGAACATTCTCGGGGACAAAACCACAAGGACGTTTTGTGGGACACCTGACTATATTGCTCCTGAGGTAGTTTCAACACTTTATTTTCTTCTTTGCAATGCTGCTATTTCTATAGCTAGTGCATCTTATAAAAGTGTATTAGCATTAATCTTGGCTTAATTTATTAAATTAAAACTTTGGTTAGAGATTAACATGGGCTCTAACAGTGTGTTAGTTTAAAGCAATTTTCTTTGACAAGTAAAGCACAATTAAAATTGCTGTATTGAATTATTATATTTTATTATAATTGTATTATTGGTTTGTTATTTTCTAAATGCAATATTAGATAAAAGTATGTGAACAACCTATCCATGCATAATTAAAATCTTTGTAGAGTCAAAATATTGGTCTGCTACAATATTGTAGTAGATTCAATCATTTAGTAGTGAAACAGGAAAGGTTTAGAGGTGAAACAGAAAAGGTTTAGTAGTGAAACAGGAAAGGTTTAGTAGTGAAACAGGAAAGGTTTAGTAGTGAAACAGGAAAAGTTTAGTAGTTTTTATGAGTTAAATAACAACTAGGAGCTCTTTAGTCATTCTTGCATGTGAAATACATTGTGTGTGTGTGTGTGTTGACAGGCACTCAGTTCAACTTGATCAGGCCTAATTTAATTGGTACATATTAAAATAATATGAACATGTTTTTAGATTTAGTTCTTAAAAGTAACTTAACCTGTCAAATTGTACTGCTTGTGTGTTTAATTGTAAAGAAAAGAAGTTTGTTTACATATAAGATCTATACTGGTCTACTATATTGATATCTATTTCCTTTTCTCTTAGATTGTCTTGTACCAACCTTATGGTAAATCTGTGGACTGGTGGGCCTATGGTGTATTATTATATGAAATGTTAGCAGGCCAGGTAAAGACATGTTCTATGTATTGTTGACAAGTAGCAAAGAAAAGTAAAGTACCCTTTTTAGACCTTATGATCAACAGATCAGACGATGTAAAGGTCATCTGTTTATATGGCTGACATTTAATGACAGTCATGTGGCCAGCTTAATAACCAACCACCTTTACTTTCCCCAACCAATGTCAGATACCCATTTGGAGGAATCAGGCATCCTAAAAATCCTGAAATTCAAAATCCCAGTATTCATCAGGATTTGAATCTGAGACCCCTCAGTTCAGAAAGCCAGCACTCAGCCACTCAATCATTGAAAATTGGGCTCCTTGTTTTCTTACCTATATAGAGATGTTTTCATTTGTAAAGAAAGAACAAACAAAATTTGTTATTCAATCTTCAGATAAAGTAAACAGTACAAAGTTTGAAATGATTTTGTTTAAAATATCTAGAATGTCAACTGTAACATGGGGATGAATTCCATATTGTCCGAATTTGATTCATTGCATTGATTAATTTTTGACTATTTAGTTGAATTAGGAACACTAAAAATGTAGTTAGAAAATGGCTCTTGATAATAATGATCACACCATAGTAAGCAATGAATAGACATTGTAATGATAAATTGTATTTTGAACAGCCCCCATTTGATGGAGAGGATGAAGAAGAATTGTTTACATCCATCACAGATCACAATGTGTCTTACCCTAAAGCATTGTCTCGGGAAGCTGTCTCTTTATGTAAAGGAGTAAGTTTTTTGACTTGATTACAGTTGTATTTAGAGTGACTCAAGTGACTAGACACTTTGAACAGCTCAAGTTATGATTTATGTTGATTGTTTAAGCCCATGTCTAAGTATTAAATAATTGAAAAGGTTTAGTTTAACATCAAACTCTTTGAATTCGAAAAGTGTGTGTTACTGATCAGGCATTGAAATTGAAGAATCTATAGAGTCCATGATCCTGGCCTAAATATTGTGTATAAAAGTTTTGGTGAATAAATCAAGCTAGCCTTAATTTTGACTGCTCTAAAATTAAAATCTATTTGTGCATAATTTTTATTCAATAAATAATTGTACTGTGGTAGTGCTATACATCAGTTACCCTAAGAAATCCTAACCAATGTATTCTGCTATTCCAAAAATGTGTTTGTTTTAGTCTAGTGCAATGTATTCTTCTTCTCTCTCCAGTTATTGACCAAAACGCCTACAAAAAGATTAGGCTGTGGTCCTACAGGTGAGCGAGACATCAAGGACCATGCCTTTTTCAGAAGGATAGTTTGGGAAAAAATAGAACTGCGAGAAGTGCAACCTCCATATAAACCTAAAATTGTAAGTCTTTTAGTTAACTTTTCATCAGAGTCATCTATGTGTTTTGTTTTGTTTTGTTTTTAATTTATAATACAAGTCACAATTGTGAAATTTATGTCCATAAAAAAAAATGGTTCTATGGATTAAAGTAATGAGTAGAGCCTTGACTTAACCAACTATTTATGTTGGGACTAGATCTAATACATTGAAGATATTCATACCAAGTTATTATTTCAATTTGAATTCACTGTCTCTGCCAAACGTGGGGTCCACTAGCATGTGTTAGGGAGTTTTTATTTGAAAAAGCAGCTTGGAATTCATGAGGTAATAGAATGTTTCATCAAAGTTTCATCTTATTGATATCCATGTGAACTCTTAGTGTTATATTAGTTGCCTTGTTTATGTTTGGTGTCAGCTTTCTGTTGACTTCACTTTAGGTCATAATGACCATTATTTTTGGTTCTCTCTATATTTATATCACCATTAAAATGCACTTCATTTTTATCTTTTTTTTTTCTTTAATTTGATGGGTATTTTAATTTTTTTCTTTTTTCAATTGACTTCTTTTGAAAGGTTTCTTTTGTAATGCATGGGGTTTATTATTTTAACTGGTCCTGACTTGTAAGGGTAGACAATCTAAATCTCTACTGGATTCAAACAAATGGGTTCCAAATCCATTTCTGAATACTCAGTTTACAATCTCACAGCCATGGCATTTGATTCCTATCTGACTTTTTACTTGCTTTAAATTGTCACTTTTTAAAAAAATCCTTTTCTCTTTAATTAATGTTATATTCTATAGATTTTAGACTTGCTCTGGTATATCAGTATATGAGATTTAATCTAATCAATAGGGAAATATTTAGTTCAGAGATAAAATAAATAATGCATAAAAACCATTTTGTTAACAATGAGATGTAAAACAATTAAAGAATTAAAATGAAGTTTACAAAATAATATATCTGCCCGATGCATGACCTTTCTTTAGTTGACTTCTTTTGTGATCTTTTTTTTTTGTTCTTCTTCCTGTGCATTGTGACCAAGGTGGATGTTGTGCTGAAGTGTTAGATTCTTGAGCTTGATGTTGTCAAATGCCATTGTCTGTTTGTTTGTACAACTGAACATTCTTGTTGCCCAAATGTCTTGATTAAACTGGCGCACTTAGTTTCTTGGCACTCTGGTCTTGATATGAACCACTGATTTATAGGGAAATACTTTTATATTTCAACTACTGACTTTTGACTTTTTTTTTTTTTAAGATTTTTAAAATCCCTTTCATTTTGAGGAATAAAAATACTGGTGTAAATTTGATAATGAATCAAAGGAATTACTTTCTTTCTCATGACCTGTTAGTTTTTGTTTTCTCATTGATTAGAATATTTACTTGGTCATGTTGTTAATTGTAATACTTCTTCCATCTTGTTTTAATGTAGCTGTGTTTTGTTCTTGTTAGTAGTTGACTGATTTAATACATTGTTTCCTTATCACCAACCTAAACCTTCTGACACGTGTGAACAGTCTGACAGGAGGAAAGCTGAGAACTTTGACAAGCTGTTCACCAAGATTCCAATGAAGATGACCCCCATCGACAAGATGCTGCTGAGAAACATTGATGAGACAGTGTTCCAAGGCTTCACCTACACTAACCCTTACTTCCAGAAGGAGCAGGAGATTACCTCACTGTAACTAACATTGTGCACTGTTGCACGTCTTGCCATTCACTGACCCCACCCAGTTCCCTACACTTGGCATTCAGTTGTACACAACTTGTGACTTTCTTTGGGAACTTTTTCAGTGACCTGGATTTAAAGGTATTTTCGGATTGGTTTATAAATGAGAAAGAAAACTAAAACTGCTAACAGTTATGAGAAAAACAAAATTCAAAGCCCTGAAGAAAGTCATGATTTTGTATGGCAGATGTGTATTTTACAATTTTAAGTTTTTTATTTTTTTTTAAATACTATTGTATGTTAAACTTGATTGTTCCCACTAGACTGCTAATCATTACCAGAGTTCTCTCAAAGACTTGCTTACTGCTCAAAATGTCCATTGAAAAAAGCTGCCTAGTTATGTTCAATGAAACAGCTCAGTAATACACTTGGCATAATAAAACTAGCGACTTGTTCTAGAAAGAAGATTTGATCAAGTCTTGACTATTAATGCAAAATATTTTTGTTTATCCAACTATTTATATTGGGACTAGATCTAATACTTTAAAGATATTCATACCAAAGTCATTAGATATAGGTAGACTAATGTACAGTTAGTGAAACTCATTTCAACTGCACACAACTCCTAGTAAAGTTAATGAAGATAATGTCCTTGAGCTTTTATTAGACTTTGTAGTCACCCAATCAACTGTTTGTATAGAATATCAAGGGTTTTCGAAAGAGTTAACATGTGTTTGATAAGCTCTACACATATTTGATAGGTTTTACATGTGTTTGATGTTTCAGTTTCTTCAATTGCATGTTCAAATATTTCTGAAATCAAAATGTACATTTTCAATGCACTTTGATCACTTCAGATTTCTTTGTTTCATTCTCTATGACCTTTGAACCCAATAATCAACTTCTTGTGCTCAACACATTTTATAATGTTTAGTAATGAGACACTAAAGTTGTACTAGATTTTAGTTGCCTGGATCTTTTATTTTTTATTTTTTTGTACTTATTTATTTGACATTAAATATTTTTTATGCAAAACAAAATTTATAGGTATCAAAGTGTAAGATATACAATCAATCAACTATGAATAATAAATTCAATCTTAATGGGGGATCATCTTTAACTCTTCAAGACTGTAATGACGCTGACAGCGACCAGTCTCCCGGCCGTGCTAACGTAATGACGCTTCCAGCGTCCGATCACTATTTCCCTGTTTACTTCTTTTTCTTTTCTAATCCACGTTTTTAATCCCTTAATTGGTTTAAGGAAACGCAAGAGCGGCCATTTTGAAAGTTTTTTCCTTCTGATACTTTGTTGATCTAAGCTGTTTTTATTGTTCTAAATATTTTTTTTTGTAAGTGACTAGTGAATTTTTCATTTTTTGCATCAGACATCATGGCTGACAGGCCTTCTTGCCTTTTTACAGCTGATCAGGCTCTAAATATCTTTTTAGATACGAATGATAGTGACTTAGACTTAGAGTTAGAGATTCTAGAGCTAGAAAGTTATAATGTAAGCGATTTTCAGACTCAAGCGAGTCTGATAGTGAATTATTCATCCCTAGATCTAGTAAAAGTAGTAAACGAAAGGGGGCGTCGCCCCAGCCAGGCCCTAGTAGAACTAGAAAGAAACCTCACTAAAAGTGTAAATATTGATCATGTTTGACAAAGTTATGTTTTTTAAATAGATAATTGGATAGAGTTTAATATTTTCTAAAATAATAATGATTGAGGACTGTTGGAATATTCTTTTTTTACTTTGGAAAGTCAGTTTTTACAGATTAAATTTAAAAAAAAAAATTTTCATCTCTGAAATTACCTAATTTTTTTTTCCAGTGACTATCTATAACATTGAAAGATAAATTATCTTGTAGTACATTCAATTTCCAACAAAATGTTATATAACATGTCTCTATGTTTTAACAAAAAGAAAAAACAGTATGACATTTATAAAAAGGCTTATGTGATAAAAATTGTGGGGAAAAAAAATAATTCCGGTAGAATGAGAAAAAAATTACGGTTTTTAAGAGTTAAGGGGCTTTTCTGAATTAGCAAAAAATTGTTTTACTATTAGTTTACTTTTTTTACTATTACTTTGGTTCTTGCTCATAGAACCATTGTGGAGTGTGTTTTTTTTTTTTTTTTTTTTTTTTTTTTTTAATTGAGAAACCACTATCATAAGATTGCATTTCTTTCCAAGGTTATGCCACCTTTGTTTGTTTGTTTTAAATTCTAAATACTAGTCTGTAGAGTTTTAAATTGTTTCATTAAAGTAAGAATTCAATTGTTGCCAATAGTCAGTTAAGGTAAAAAGAATGAAGTCTCAGAACCCTATAAAAATCTCTGTATCCCCTCCCCTCCACTACTCAAACCCAGAACTTAGGGCTAGGGAATGAAAACTCTGTACTGCTCTAACATCAGGCCTCAGTGTGGCTGCCTTCAAATTATTTAAAAAAAAAAAAAAAGATTATTAACATTGCTGCCCCTGAGCAGCTCATTGCTGAAGTCTCACTATTTATTATCTATTATCTGCTGCTGAGACTTGTGTTGTAGTCTACAAATAAAATGTTTATTAAAAACATATTGGTGAGACAAAGTCTTGTGCCTCTGGATCTCTCATTATAATCCTATACAAAACTTGAGTTAAAGTGTAAAAAATGTTCAGAGATTGTCTTTAGGAGTCAACATTTAGTTCAAATTTTATTTTTTATATTGTAAAACACAGACAAAAAAAGGGGATTTTTTTAAAAAAACTAGCACAAGTCATCTATAAAAATGTGTATGATTCTTAATTCATCTATTTGTGTACATAAAAAAAAGGAAAAACTTGACCTTGACAGATGTATGCTTTAATGTATAGTTTGAAACAATTGTTTTTTTCTTTACTTACATATATATTTGTTGTTTTATTTTGTATTTTTAACATGCTTTATTGCAATATATTTTTAACAGCATTATAAACAGAATTATTACATTTTTGAAAATATGCAACTAATTTAAAACCAATTGTGTTAATTTAAAAATCAACTTAATTAATTTGTTTCAAATGATTGTACCAATGCCCTAGATGATCATCATAGTGTTGATGATGGTTTAAGTTTCTATGTCATGGATTCAAAGTATGTCATTTGGCCAATGATTGATTGATACCATTATAGCCGTCTGATAGAAATTGCAACTAATTGTATAAATGAGTATCTCTTGCTGTGACCATTGATTGAATGAGCCTCTGTAATGATCTGAAGGTCTAGTCTATGCTTCTTTTATAGAAATCTGTTGACTAGTTGACTCTAGAACTTAGACACTGTGTAGCCAACCCTGAGACTGAGGTTTGACGCTTGTAAACAATCTAGCTTAGAAACCTGTTGAAAGTGAGAAGTAATTCTGATACAAATAGTCTTCTTATTACTGAATGGCTCAAGTTGTAGACTCTCACACTATGTTGAGATCAAACTGTTCAGATGTACACAATTGGGCATATTTGTTCTTTTGTAGGCAGCTCATTGTGTGTCTTGTTGATAAGATCTAATCCTAAATGAGCTGATCATTCAAAACCACTATCTTGTTCTAGCTCCAATGTCTGAGTATCTGTTAGACTAGTGGTAGTTCTGTCTTGATATCTGCAGACATTTTTTTTTTTATGTTCTGTGTCAGTTTTAATGCAAGCACAAGATTAAAGGTCATGTTCAACCTTAGGTAGTGTGTGCAACTAAAATAACTATTGGACATTCCATCTAAAAAAATAATGGAAAGTAGTCAAAGTGCTAGTTTTTAATAAAATTAATGATGAAAGAATAAAAAAAGTTGGAAACCACATTTTTAGTGACATGTTGGGATTTTTTAATTATTGAATTTTTTATGTGATTTTTATTGATTTTATTGTGTAATGGATGACTAAGCCTGAACCAATCTTTCATTGCTAAAGTTTTCATGACTGTTGGTTTAATTCATTCTGTCTCGCTTCATGTTGCCTTTGTCTTAGGGTTTTGTGGTTTAATGTAGATTTTGTTTATGACAAGGACCATTGTCCCGATAAGTGACTCATATTGCTCATATACATCGCTGTATGATTGCAACCATGTGCTCAACATTTTGCTTTCAATCATGTATATCAGCCCTGGACATTATTTGGTTTGCTCATGCACTGGATTTCAAATCTTTTTGGACCTTTATAAGTTTATGTTTCAGGAGTCAATATGTTAGCGACCTTTGTCTATTTAATTATTTATAAAGTCATTTTTTTTATATTCGATTCTAAAATATTGATCTTTTATTTAGGAACATAAACTCATTTTGTTTTTCTTATATACAAAAGGCTCACAAGTAATTCTTTGAAAGTTGTTGGATTAGAAAGTAACTGCAGTTTCCCTAGAATATGTAATACTTCTAAATAACATTCTAGAAACAAGAAACTTTCAATTTTAGATTTGAAATAAGAACAAAACAAAATATCTGTTGAAAGAATGTATTATTATCATTATCTTGCATTTACTCTTCAGTGCTACTCTGTTGGAACTTTTTTTTTCCATTAGCTGAAATCTAGCTGCCTAAATACTTTTTGACTTTTTTAAAAAATGTCCAGTATTTAAAGGTTATAATATTGTCTGATTTTACTTGGATTTGATTTTGAATCCAGCTGCTCTCTTTTTATTTTTTCTCAAATTTGATTTTGAGCCTAGGAAAGTGATCCACAAAAACTCAACTATTGTTTATAGACTCAATACTAAGTGGATTGTTAAGAAGTATGCTACTAGTTTTTACAAAGTCAAACAGCAGAAAGTAAAGTTTGAGTGGCTTTTTGATGAACTAAATCAAAAAGTGATTAGACCAACTGTGTTAACCACAGTGATTTTAATCTTGAAATTCTATGACTTGGAACTCAATCAACATTAAGTAAAGTGGACGAGAGAGTAGTGTGATAAGAGGTGTTTTAATGATTCAGCATTAGTTGGTTTGAAACTTTTTGTTCTGGACAATCTTGGTCATAGAATGTGCATTTCATTGCTCAAAGTTGTCACCATTTCATCTAAAAGTAATTTGTCATGTACAATTTTGAGTCTCATGAACATTTTGTGGGGCATTTGAGTCCCTGTCTTCTCCCCAACAGTTGTCAGATTGTGTTCAGCCTCTCAGTAAGTGTGTTCTATCCTAGCTATGCAAATATTTGGAGACTTAATTTGGTGATGTTACAATGTGTGTAACCTATATCTCTCTTCCCAGCGGTTCATTTGTGTAGCCTATATCTCTCTTCCCAGCGGTTCATTTGATTGTGATACCTTTTAAAATGAAATATATATATAAATATATTATATATAAACAATTTGTGCATTGTTTTGTTTTTTTGTATTAAAACATACTTTCTATCATTAAACTTTGTAAACATAATGTAATTCCTCAATCAATAAATTGTTCTTTTGACAAGCCCCAACACCCCAGGCAATGAGTTTGTTGTTTAATTTGTTGTTTAATTTTTAAACCGTCTCCTAGACCAATGGATTGAGGCCTAGACTCTAATGCTACTCCCACATTGTACACACAAAGGAGAGAAACTAAGTGCTGGGGATGGAAGAGTAGTGAAATTACAAAATGTTGTCAAATGTGTAGAGCAAAAACAGTATTGATACAACACTTCATTACATGGGGGGTGGGGGAGTCACTTGTTTCTGGCATCAACTTTCTATATTTGTTTTAAAGATATCTTCCCTCAAAACAGACCTATTGATGACAAGAATAGTTTGACAGTTTTAAGTTTGTGTTTTTAATGTACCAACTTAAATAGTAAGTGTGTGTGAAGTAGTGATGACATTAAAGTTGTAGGTTAGCTCACTGTCACCTCAGAAACTGGTTTCATCTAGTTAGTTCCTTGGATAAATAATCATAGTGAAACAAAAGAAGGTAAGCCAGATTTACTTTTCATAACCTATTTCTTATCCAATCGTCTGTCTTTAAAAAATGAATCAATTTTATTTATTTGTCCTTTTTTTGTTTGATATGCACTTTCACTTGGTTGGCAGTACATTTTTTTTAAGCTTTAAACTGGATCTAATGCTTTTTTTTTATTATTATTTTTCAACACTAACATAAGTTATAGGCTTTTCAAAAATTGTTGTTTTTTTTTTGCATAACATTGATGTTGCTATGTTATTACGAATGCTTTCTTGTTAATTAAGACTTATCCAAGAGACCTGCATGTTCATCATTCTAGTAGCATGAATGCTTTACTATATATACAATGGTCTACCTATAATTGTAATATAGTAGCTGCAACCTTACTGATTCAAATTATAAATAGCTTAGTGATATAATGCATGCTTACATTTCAAGTCTAGTGATGTAGATGATTGTGACCTTCAAGGTGAACTTTTCTTTAAATCTAGCTTTCAATCTTTGAACATTTATTGGATGTCCTAGACATGATCCTAAACTGACAAATGGTTTTATAGTCATTGTTGTACATTCACCTGTTTTTGTTATCTTTCCCAGAAAAGCCGTAAAGATGTCAGCAACTTTGATAGAGAGTTCACCTCAGAAGCTCCCAAATTGACCCCCACGGATAAACTGTTCATCATGAATCTAGACCAGTGTGAATTTTCAGGCTTTTCGTATGTCAACCCAGAGTTTGTAGTCACAGTCTAGTTTTTCACTTAGAGACAATATTTTGTAACTTAAAATATCTATTTTATAAACATAAATGATATAAAGATACTTTTAACAACATCCATGGGCTTTAGTTTTGGATTCACAGGATTAAAGAGCCTTATACAAATATTCCATATATATTATTTACAAGTGGACCTATGGTCTTTAATAAATATGTTTTTTTGTAATTTAAAAATAGAAAGAAAAAAACAACATAAAAATACAACCTTTTCTTTCCTAGTCTATGAAAAGCACTCATGTAAATACACAAAAATAATGAATTGACTTAAGTTTATTGAAAATCTGAATACTTTCTTGGAAGTTGGGTCTATAGTGTAGCTTCAATTGCATTAGCTTTTAACCGAAAGTGAAGCAGCTTCATTTAAAAGTAATATCTAAACCATTTTTTATGCCAGTTATTATTTTCTGAAATATACACTTCAGTCTGCATTAGGTCAGAACAAGAGTCTTGACATTTCACTGTAGAAATGTTCTGTACATACTATCTTCTTTGAATACTTTTTCAATTGGTCTCTTTGTTCTTCAATTCATTCATCTGGTCTCATTATAATCCTGCAAAACTTTCTCAATTGTTGATGTTTTGTATTCATTAACCCATCTGTTTATACAACAAATAATTATTCTGATATTTTGAAACAAATTTTAATGACTGTTTGCTGATTGCTTTTTCTTTCTGTTGGGCTTTTTAAAAATTGTTTTTTGTTTTATTGTATTAGCTGATGTCATGTTCAATATTATAAGTGCATTTTTAAAAAAAAAAAGGGGGGGGGGGAAGTAGGGAAGTCAACTTTTCAGTATTAATAGTTTGAAAAAAAAAAAAAAAAAAGTAATGAAGCAGTTCTAAAAATGAATGTAATAATATTGTTGCAATGAATGCTCTTCCGTCAACTGTTTTATCTAGGACTCTGTGCCAGTTTTTGAGTGGTTTTATACACACAATATCTTATTCATTTCCTAGGATCTGAACAGTTCAACAGGATTGGAATTAGACATAATGTTTTGATAAACACTAAATTAATGTTTGAAAAAAATGTCACAAGTTTTTATATTTGTTTCAAACATCTTTTTGCTGCTGAGTTAATATGAGGAGGGGAGCTCTTTATGACCAGAATCAGTTGTTAGCTTGTGGTTCATTTACCACTGTCCACAGTGCTCCTTTTGTATTGTTCAGTTTAGATGTCCACTCAGAGTTAACTACTTGACTCCTGCCTGTATAAGTATGTGTCATGCCCTGGGATGTATTCTTAAAGCAATGGTTAGCCTTAGTTCACTTTTACATTAGTTTTTTGTCTGGGGTTTAATTAGCTTATTATCATTTTATGAGATCATAAAATGGAATGTGCTATTGATTTGATCACTACACCTCTTCAATGTCTGAGCCTAGGTTGAGAAACCAAAATTCTTACCATCAGATGTTGGTTGGTTGAATAGCTAGAACCAAAGTAGGCCTACAGACCAAGGAACATTTGATTGTCTTTATTCTATTAAACTAAGAGTCTTAAATTCAAATCTGGAGGAGGCTGGGAGTTGTTTTTTTTTTTAATTTGTCTCTAAGACCACTTAATGAGTATCTGACAATCCATATGGAAAAATAAAGATGCTTGTCACTTGACGTTCTAGTCATTAGATGACCATAAAACTTGGTATGTTGTGTTCCTTTAATATATTTGCAAGGAAAAAGTATATTCCTCTTTTACAACACCCTCAATAAAACACTAATTAGATATAGATCTACTTAGCAAAACAGAGGTAAGCATAAATATAGATCTACTTAGCAAAACAAACAATTGATATATGCTTAGACATAAACATACTTAACAAAACAAAGAATTGATATTTTTTTCATTAGTTGGACTATTTGATTTGTTGTGAATAATTGTATTTTCAATTTGTGGGCTAATGGCTTTTTAATTATACAAAATTATTATAAATTTACTAGCTTTTTTTTTTTTTTTAAAAAGAAACCGTTTTCTTGAAACTTTTTAAAATCTTTCATATTTCTACAACAGATTTTGTATTCAGATATTACATGCACTACACATTTCTCTTTCTGAACTGAATGTTTTCTACAAGTTTCCTTTGATCCAATAGATTTTCAATTGTTCCTGTTTCTATAAGAGTCAATATTTTACATATATGATACACTCACTGTTTGAAAGAATTCATGGCTGTGATTGCTGCATACAAAATAATTATTTTTTTTTGTATACTGTATATTTTGTGTTTAATTTGCCTTCTCTCAAAGTGTTAAAATAATTGTTTCAATAAACTTTATAATGAATGTGAAAAGAGATCTAGTACCGTATTCAAAATTCTTGTAATTCTGAACACCATTGTCTATCAATCACTTAGTGATAGCTATCTCTGACATCTGTTGTCATCCAATGGTTTGAGCTGCTGACAGGACTCAGATTATACTAAACAATTTGAGAACCCCCCACAAACAAAATGTAATGTTGTGACTGAGAACAGACTAGTAAACATGGCAGACAAAGACAGTACTAAAACACAAAAATAATAATGTTTTAACAATTCATTTCTACATTCTCTTCCTACTCAATGTCTACACTTTGTAGATTTTGATCATGAAGAGTACAAATACAATGTGTCATCATCAGCCAATTTTACAACCAATAGAATTGGCACTTTGCTAAACATCTTCCAACTGTCTAACAAAAATAAAATGTTGATGTTGAATGTGTCAATAAAAGAATGATGAGCAGCTGTTACTTTATGAATGACATTTAATTTACTTGCTTTGTTGAACATTGACTTAGTTTATTTCCAATATGTCATGGTGGCCCTTGAAATAGTGGTGTTGAAATAGAGCTGCACAGTTAGTCATTGTGAGTGAAACAGTAGCACTTGAGTCCTCATGAATCAAACTGTATATAATTTCCCTATCACATTGACTTATGAAAGTGTGTTAGTTGAAATGAATTGTATGGACAGGGTAAGGTTTAATCTAAAAATTAAATGTCATGGTCATCTATTCATAATTTACTCTTTTTGTTTCAAAAATTAAGTATGCATATACAACAAAAATTAAAAAGACATTTTGTATTACACAAAACAATAGCTTGTGAGTGAAAATTCAATTCACTGTCATCATCCTAAAAATAAATGCAATGACTAATTTTTATTTTTAAAACAATATGATAAAATAACTGTTTGGGAGCAAGATTATATGAAAAGCAAAAGTTGATTAAGTTTTTCTCCTACAAAGTCTGATCTTGACAATAATGGTCATATATTGGTTTAAAGTTGTGAATGGGATCTACATGTGAGTTTGTGTGTAACGTATTGGATGACTGACCCACAGGGGCCATCAAAAAGTTTGTATCATCATGTTTTTAGAAAATGATTTTTAAATATATAGACTTGTCTCAAGTCTGAAAATTAAGGAAGAATGCAGTATTTCCCATTCCTAGCTGTGATCTATATATTTTGCCACCTCTAACACAAAGTCCTTGTCATCCTGTTGTTAAGTACTTTTTTTGTCTACGCCTGTCTTCGGCAATAGCTTTCCCTTTTGGTCTCAAATGTGTATCCTGCAGCCTTTGTAAGAGATCTCTAGACGACTTGTTTGGAAGCCACTTGCTGCCTGGTTGTTGTAAATTAATATTTACAATATGAATACAGCATATACTACATTAGCCTTTTTTTATTTTAGTGAATCTTGACAGCTAGGCATTAGTATTACCTAAGTACTTGTGTACTGGACCATCCCAGCCTCTTGAAAAATGTGAAAATAATTCTTTTTGTAGCTTTACATTTTTTATTGCTGTGCACAGAAATTAACACATTTTTCAAATTTGATTCAACATTTGTGCTTGATGAAAGTTGTTTTAAGTGCCCAATGGTAAACCATTTTTGTGATTTCTCACAGCACAATGTCATTGAATGACATCTAGGACCATGTCATTGTGATTGTAATTTAATGTTTTTGTCAGTCAGACTTTGTTTTTTTTAACACATTTTTTTGTTAGTATTTTCCTCTTCCATGTGCCAGTGTTACTCCAGTTCTCATTGTCTTGTTCAAT
This sequence comes from Biomphalaria pfeifferi, assembly GCA_030265305.1. Lineage (NCBI taxonomy): Eukaryota > Metazoa > Mollusca > Gastropoda > Planorbidae > Biomphalaria > Biomphalaria pfeifferi. Next base: position 29,304 of record JASAOG010000100.1, read on the forward strand.
TCATTATTAAACATTCAGTTGGTTTTTAAATAGGACTTGTTCATTCCTTGTTGTTGTTTTTTTTTTGAGACCACACTGAATTCTTCAAACAACAATTACAAGTAGAGGTCGGTAACAAGAGGAGCACAAGCCACATGTGGCAAGCTAACAATTATCACATTACCTTTGTCAAATAATCTTTCCAAATGAATAATGTTGGGTAATATTTTTAATTGTTATAATAATTAGTAATGAGACAGTCCCATTACAATATTAAAGATAAATCATTTTGTACTTATTGCCTTGACTGGAACCAAACTGCCTGTCAAATGTCCAAGTAATGCTTTGTGAACTTTGAACAGTGACTATCTGACCAATAAGAGAAATAGATATAAATGAAAAGAAGAATTGAATGTGTAATGAAAGTTGGATTCAAGATTATTTCTGTGAGTGGATGTACACCTACTTTTTATTTGTACAAGGCATAAATAATCCCTTTGTAACATCAAGACCTATCTGAATTGATCGGTATGCAAGCTATATGTACAGGAAAGGATCTGTTTAAAAATATTTATAGTAACATCTAGCTACCTCTGTCATGCTCTACCACATATGGTGCTAGAAATATTAGTAGCAATGTGCTTGTTGGTTCTATCAATAGTCGCTAACTTATTCCAACCCAACACAAGCACTATGTTATAAAGTACCTGGAGTTAGATGGAATGTTATAATGCAGGTAGTGACTGATACAATGACCTTCTTGTGCAGACTCTGGTTAATTCAAAATCAATCTAAAAGGGATACTCACAGATATATGAACATCAACTACTAAGAAATGCAACATCTGGTTTTGCAGCTGACATTACAACTTTACAAATAATATAAACCTGCAGAAATCTTACACTAAACAATTTTAGTTGTAATTTGTGAACTATTTGTTTTTAAAAAATCAAGCACTTGTCATTTTAATTCATACAGAATTTGCAGATAATATTTTTTCAAAGAAAATTGTGCTGTACTTGCTACAATGTAAAACTGAAAGGCATACAAATACATATAAAGGGAGAGTAAACTAACAATACTGGTACATAGAATGAACTGCAGTTCTGGAGGGCCGCTACGTCTTGACAATGCACATGGGGGTGTGTAGACGAGGTTTACTTTAAAATTATTTTCATTGTAGTTATAAATCCAGGTTTAAATATGAACCAAGTAAACTGACAATGCTTCAAAAATTTTAATAATTTACATAAGAGACATTGTTTCATCTAATAAGGACCTTTAAAAAAGTTTTCTGTTTTCCCAGCAGAGGTATACGACTATATCAACTCAAAACGTTTTGAAAAAGACATTTAAAAATGTGACTCTTCTCTAAGATTTCCTAATTTCTTTCAATTATCATACATCTTTATGTTGACAACTTTGGCATAACAAAAAAAAGGGATCACACCCTTTACAGACATACATATGCTATAATTACCTCTAATGTCCCTCAAATCATATTTTCAAATTGTACCTCCCTAATTATTAAACTTAATCTTCACATGTGTATTTGCCCATTTCACCCTTTTTTAATGCAACCTATTTTGACATGAACTCTTCCTAACAATTATGAGAAAAAGTGTGTTGTACATGCCAGGAGAATGAATTTCAGAGGTTCAAAACACAGGAAAGCGACTGGACCTTACTGAGGAAGTTTGAACCCCCTTGCTGTATGGAGGGGTAACCTGATGCCTCTTCAATAGAAAAGTAAATTTCTCCTTTTAGACCTTGTGATCTATAGGGCAGATGATGTAAAAGGTCATCTGTTTCTTTGGCCTCTCCAATATGAGTAATATTTTTTTTCTAGCATACAAAAAAAAATAATATCTACGAAACACTTCCAATAAGACTAAATGGACTAGCTTTAATGAACATTTATTACATAATTTCAAACATATTGTTTGTTAATATAAATTTTTGTTACAATTTTATGTCTGTAACTTTCACTCCGAGATAAATGATGATTAAAACCCGCTCAAATCCACTGTGGGAGCAAATAGCACTGATCAAATAATAGAATGATGGCTGAACTTTAAGAGAAAATAAATGATGGATTAATCATTAGACATCACTTGGTTTCACAAAATACTCAATTTGTATTTCTTCTAAGCTATTGTTTCTAAGATGAGCCCAGACAACACAGTTGTGAAGAAAGCACTGATTGCTACACAAAATGAAAAGCTTCTAATAGAAAGCTTTTGACCAAAGTTTTATAGAATCTGCTCCAAAAATCAAAACAGAACAAAATTCAACAGACATTATGTAACCCAAACCTTTTATTATGAAACATCAAAGACAAACAAAGACAAATCAGTTTCAGTTTCTTTTGTTCCATCCTCCGAATGTGTCACTTTCTGAACTTTCTTTACTGGACATTTTGTTTGGAATGTTTTGTTGGATTCTGTCTTTGTAGACAAAGTTTTCACCAAGTCAAAGAACCTACAGACAAAAATAAGAATGTATATACAATTATCTATAATATAAAGCAGAAAGTAAGTTTGTATTTCCCAAATAAAAAACTGTTTGACCAAACTTAACAATTATGTAGTGTAGCCCTAAAACAAACTGAAGACCCTCAAAACAAAAACAAAAAAGTTGACCAACTTTATAAAAGAATTACAATTTCATGGATCTAGGTCATATAGCCATGTTTGGATGGGACAAGCCATAAAGATCATGCAGGATCTACTCTGTGCAATGATAGTTTTTTTTTTACTTTAACACATGAACCTAACAGATCAACACGAGTTTGTCATTGACAAGGCTACTATGGAATTCATATTTCTTAGAATCTAGATCTGGATCTAAATATATCTGTATTTATATCTATTTATATATAAGCAAATGTTTTGATTTTTTAAAAATGGATTTAGGTCTATTAGCTTATTTTAATAGCTCCATTTATAAATTTTTACATTCACAAAAAATGTCCTTTTAACAGTATTATTTTGTTTTCGTGTTTTTAATACACAAGTCAAAACCCGCAGGTCGCAGATATTTCTAACATAATATCAGAATTCTTCTTCTTCGTTCTCATTGTTATGTTGGAGTGTTCAGATGAGTAGACCAATACATGAGATGAAATGCGCAGTGGTTTCTAGATCAGGGAGCTCTCCATATAGTTTCCTTTCTAGTGGGGTGATTTGGGGCCAATGTCTTATATGGGCCTCTTGGTATAGAGAGCAGTTTTGGAGGACGTGGTCTGTATTCTTTGGTGATTCTCCACATGGGCAGATTTCACTGGTTCCAATTGTGAGCTTCCGGTACATGTGTTGTCGCATTCTGTTGTGTCCGGTCCTGAGTCGAAAGATTAGACGTTGGTCTTGTCGGGATAGCTTATAGTAAGCGTCATCTTACTTGTGATTTGGATGAGAGCTTGTCCATTTCTCATTTATTTTATTTACTATTAATTTCTTCAATTCTTCTGGATAGAGTGCAGAGTTTATTAGTGTGTTAGTTCTCCCACTCTTGGCGAGTGTGTCAGCCTTCTCATTTCCTTCTAGTTCTATATGAGCTGGGATCCATTGAATTACAGTTTTTTTGCTGTTGTTGTTGAGCTTTGTAAGTGCTGTTTTGAGGTTATTAATATATGAGGAATCAGAGTTTTGCAGGCTTTGGAGGGTTGTTTTTGCATCGGTTAGTAAGACAATCTGACTGTGTGGGGAATTTGGATGATTTGCTAGGATGGTAGCAGCTAGTGCTAGTGCTTCCCTTTCTGCTCTGTGACTGTCAGAGAGCTCTCCAGTTGCAATAGATTTTTCTAGTTTTCCTTCATCTGGCCATTCGATAAGTATTCCAGCTCCTCCATTTGTGGTGGCTATATGGGTTGAGCCATCTGTGAAAACTCTGATCCACTGATTGGTAGGATAATTGGTATGTAGAAAACAGTTCACTATTTTCTTGAGCTCTGTTGGTCTGTAATCAGATTTTCTTTTAATGCTTTCAATATGGTCCCTTATAGTAGGAAGAGGGCTTTTGTCCCAGGGTGGAGATTCATTATAGTGTATCGAGGATTCCAGTGTAATTTTTTTAAGTTGGTGTTTCTTTTTTAGGGTTTAGAGATTCCTGTATGAAATTGGTCCTTTTGAGGCGTTTTTTGGTGCCAGTTTTATGGATTTTTGTTCTGAGTGGGTGCCTCTCCATGGTTTCCAATTTAGTGAATTGGGAAAGGATTTTTATATCTCTTCTTTCATTCAGAGAGATCAGGGCAGCGGTTTCCTCCATAGCTCTTATGGGTGTTGTTTTGATTGCTCCTGTCATTATCCTTAGACCAATATTTTGAACCTTGTCTATTTTTCTTAGGTTGGTTTGGGCTGCTGAGCCCCATGCTGTGGCACCATATTCTAATACAGGTCTCACGTAACTGGTATAGGTCTTTTTCAGGATGTTGTAATTTGCTCCCCAATCTGTGCCAGCTAATTTTTTCAAGAGGGATAGTCTCTGGATGCCTTTACTCTGTGTTTTATCTATTTGGCTTTTCCAGGTTAGTCTCGGGTCATAGGTGACTCCAAGGTATGTAGGGCTGTCATTTTTTTCTAAAGCTTCCTTATCTAATGTTAATTTTATTGTTTGCTGTTTTGTTGACAGTGAGAATATGGTATATGTGGTCTTTTTTGTGTTGATGGACATGCCCCAGTCTTTGGACCAATTATTGAGTATATCGAAAGCATCTTGTAATCGAAATTTCGATGTTCCTACATATTCTTCTGTGCTAATTAAGGCAAGGTCATCTGCATACATGCTGCTTTTAACTTTTCTTGGTAGGTTTTGATTTAGATCGTTTATGAATATTAGGAAAAGTGTTGGGGATAGGACTCCTCCTTGGGGGACACCATTTTTTATACCCACTGTGTGGCTTCTTTGTCCTTGCATGCAAACTAAGGCTTTTCTATTATTTAGATATTCCTTTATCCAGTTGTACATTCTGTGGGATATGTGATGCTGGATTAGTTTGAGCAAGAGACCTTGTTCCCAGACTTTGTCAAATGCTTTTTCTAAGTCAACCCACACAATTGTTTTTGGTTTCTTTTCTTGAAAGCCATCTTCTATTTCTTGTGTGATAAAGGCGATTTGATCTTCTGTTGATCTGCCTTTTCTAAAGCCAGCCTGGGCTTCAGTGAGTAGGTTATTTGACTCAAGGATCCATGTCAGCCTTCTATTTATCATTCTTTCCATCAGTTTGCAGGAACAGCTAGTGAGGCTGATGGGACGGTAGCTATCCAGCTTGTTTCTTGGTTTGCCGTGCTTCAGAATTCATTATTAGACATTTTTTAAAATGTCATGTTTATTTTTCCTGTTAGCACTTTATTTTTTTCTTTCTATGTAGCGCATATGTTTACATACAGACATACAAGACACTCATAGACAAACCTGTGAATTCTATTCTTATTTTCTTCCATTTTTTTATTGGCGCACTCTGTGAGAAACTTGATATACTGTTGAAACAAAAAATTCCAATGTATTCATTCAACTAAAACATGAGACAGACTTTTTTAACTAGGTGTGATGGGGTGGGCAAGTAGCTCTTAAAACAGCAAATTCCAGAAATAAAGTCAGTAGTTTGTTACTAATTAGATATTAATTGAAAACAGTAAGCATAGTTGTGCTCAGGAATTAAGTCACATTCTGAGAGCACTAATTGAATTAGTCTTTAAACAGCATGTTCTAATCAGGTCATTGTACATAAACCAAATTAAAAAAAAAAAATGAAAAAGAAACTCATAATATGTTTACCTCTTGTGAAACAATAAGCTTTCCTTCAGATGAAAGAGGTGCTTCCAGAGAATGGGTACTTCTCACTGCCTAGACACAAAAAGTATTGATTTAATAAAAGCACTGAAGCTGAAGCAACCTGTGTTACATGTAAAATATATTTTAATTACTTCATATGTTGTTTTTTTAAGGCTATGAATTATCTGATGAATTAGAAAAATGAATATTACAGTCACTGTTTATCATTATACTAAGCACAATAGAAACATTGTTGTTAAGCCAATAGGCATTGATCCCATACTCAAATGTGAGCTCTAATATGTCATTCAGTCTGTAGAACTATCATTTATAAAAGGACATGTATGATAATAAGTGGACTTTCAAAACGTTATATCTTTTTAAGCGCTACAGTATATTTTTTGTATCTAAATTCCTATTTAGATAATCTATAGCTATTTCCTCATTTGTTTTTTGTTGTTTTTTTTATTTAACATCACTTGTTAGCATAGTATTGTTCTTACTATAGAGTTGTAAAACAGGTCTCATTAGCTTACTTATTAATAGAGTGTCTTTTATAATATTTCTAAAACAAATATGGCCGTTTATTCTGCTTGTTTTACACATTTCTGAGGTTCCTCTAGAAAGAAAGATTATGGCAGTTTCACATGAATGCATTCAAGTCCATGAAATTGCTTTCAGTAATGAAGTGATTTTGTAATGATTCAACACATTGCAAAGTCCAGACAGAAAAATAATTTGATCTCTACTTTGTACTTTAAACACAATTTTTTTTTTAGCCTGTGCTACAATATTTGTATGTAAATTAGAACAACCAAATGTAATACCATCATTATCTTTCCTTTGCCTCCTATTGTAATCCCTGAATTTCTAAATCCTGCCGCCACTGCTGCCTGGTGCTATTGGAAACAAAAAGTAAACTTATCAACAAAATGTTTCAGCAGTTAAAGACTCAAAAATAAACATGTAGACAAATAAATCAAGAAACTGTTTCGAGTGTTGACAAACTAGTGAGCTGCTTACCAACTTCTGAGCATCTTCCAATATTTGGCACTGAACATGCATAATGAATGGTTCAAATTTAAATACAGCTTCATCTGGTACTGCAGTCAAATGTGTCAACTGAAAAGGATTTAATATGTTAAATTTCCAGACAAGTGGATTTCTGCTATGCATTGAGTAATATAGGTCTACTATGCATTGAGTAATATAGGTCTGTGTTATGAGAAACTTACGATTTCTTCTAAGGTCACATAAGTATGGGACACATACAACCATTTGCATCCTTTTTTATCTGCTTGTAAATCCTAAAAAGAAGAAAAAACAATATAGTAGGCCATTAGCACTCTGACATTTACCTTCATATATAAACACAGTGAAATAGCATCCACAACAGTGGAAAGTGAATAACCACCAACCATGTTTTTTTAATTTTTGCTGGGTGCGCTATTGTACAATCTCTTTTGTAAAGGGGGGGGGGGGGGGGGGGGTATCTTGGAGAAGCTGTACAATTTCAACAAGATCTTGGAAATGATTGTCATAAAAGATATGAAACCGTACATACAACTAAGCCTATATTTTCAATGTTGAGTAGTAACCTTCTTTTCTTTATCTAATCTTAAAAATTTTTTTTAAAATAAATTTTTTTTAAATTTTAGTGTTAATGTAATGCAGTGTTTCTTAACTTTATCTTAAGCCCACCTCCCAATAAGAAAAAAAGCACATTCATGGCCCTTCTTAGCCAATAAGCTTTTCCAGCACCACACCATTTGGAGCTGCAGAAATGCCTTCTCCTGTCATCTACAGTGCACAAATCATTGTAAAAAGAATGCAGGTAAATCCAAAAAAATGGCTAATAGACCATTAATAAATTGTGAGAGACATTTAAGGCACATGTCGTGTCTATTAAATGGGGGATCATTGTAAAATCCTCATCTTGTAGCTGGTCTAATTTTTTTCAGAAAAAAGGTAGTGGCAAGATGATCAGAACTAACATAGATCTAGAATTACATAAAATTAGTCCCCTAATATACTTACATTTTCAAAAATTAAAATTCTTCCAGAGCATGAACTAGTTGTAAAATAATGTGGCAAACTGTTGATAAATTCCACAAGATCTACAATAGGTTCATCCACTGAGCCTTTTTTGGAAAGATCAGCACGTAAGAGTCGTTGAATTTTCTGATTGGCAAATGCCATTTATTTCTTTGAATTGTAAATTGTCAGTAAAAAAAAAAGTCTCTTCATTAGACTTGTTAGTTCAACAGTGTGTTTCTATAATTGTATTGTTCTAGATCAGATCAAATAGCTATTTATTATGACTATCAATATTAGATCTGGATTGTGATTTAGACTAGATCTATATAGATATATATTTCATATATATAGTGGTGCCTTGGTTATTGACCATAATTCATTCCAGAATTATGGTTAAGAACAGATTTATTTCAAGAACATATGCATATAATTCCATAAGTAGGGTTACCAGAGATAGCAAAAAAAGTCCATGTCCTCCAACAGACCAGCATGAGCCTAAAACCTTTTATAGTCTGGCTTTTTCACTGTTCTTCATTGCAATGGCATAAAATCAAATTTACTAGTTCATATCTTCTAGTTTAAATTCAAACATTCCTTCAACAATGAAAGATCAAAAGATGTAAAGCTTCCACCACTAGATATGTGTTTACTAGGTTGTTTACTGGGTTGATCAGTATATAGTCTCTAGATAATGAGTGGCATGATAAAATGCACTTGATAATGACCTATAATACATAGCATCAACCATTCACATTGCATGCTCGCAATGTACATCAGCCACTGATGTTGAATATTTTAGAACAATTTGTCAGATATATGCTTTTTGTATTCACTCATGTCAAAGCTTCAAGTAAAAATTGCAGACATTGCAGAAATTTATGCTCTAGACTATTCTAAAGATTAGCAGTTCTTTCAATAAATTGAATAAACAAATTCTGCAAAACAGGAAAAGTTTAAAAATATTTTGGTCTAACCCTAGACCAAAATTGATCAATAGTTCAAGTTCAGAGTCATTTGAATCAAGGTACCACTGTACTGTACTAGATCTATAATATTTAGATATAAAATAAATTATATAAATCTAGATTAAGTCTATAGTCTATTTAATATTTTAAATATAGATCTAGATATAATAATAAATTGTCTAGTAGAGTAGTAGTACTCAGTGGCAGTACTATGAGTATAGTACTATGTAACTATCAACTATAGACTATAGAATAGATAGACTCTAGTACTACTAATATATAATAATAGTACCAGGTGGCCTCGCTTCGCTTGGTTAAATAATTTCTTAAGGAAGGATATATACCTGAAGTTATTTTGGGAATATTTTTTTTTATTACGAAAATGAACGATTGGGTAAAGACAACTAATCTGAAGAGTTGCTTTAGTGTTCAGTTAGTTCTAAATGTAATTGTACTGTAGGGTATTTAATTATAAAGTCTCTTAAGTCCTCCTACAGTCTAGACAAACCACACCTCACGTTGTCGTTTTACATTGCATCTTTTGCATAAAAACTATAGTACTATTATTGGCTTGGAAGAAAGTCTTTGCAATGTAACTTCTCAAATGGTTACATTCATACATTTAATATTGCAATTAGTATATTCATTATGGCTTATGTACTAAACATCAAGTGACGCAAATCTCTACGTTATAGGGTAAAACAGTCACTTAGTAACAAAGTAAAATAGCGCATTTTTTCTTAAGAGGCTTAAAACATTGTGTTATTTTTCTAAAGAAACGTTTCTGTGGGGCACCTCTGTTACGCTGACCACCTTGCCTTTGGCATATGTTCGTCCCCCATATGTTATATACATGCCCTGCACAGCGTAACTGTTAGCAGCTCATACTGGCTTTTGCCATTCATCCATCCCAGTAATGCTACAGCCCATGGAGGGATATGACCTGCTTCAACACATCCCTCCATTCAGATCTCTCCTGGGCCTTCCGTCTCCACGCCCTAACCCCAAGCTTTTTACAGAGGTTTATAATTAAATAGCAAACTAGTTTACCGCGAGCTAGATATCATGTTCAGTGTGACACTGTGAGCGAGTAAGGCGTAGAGAAGCTGTGTTATGATCATTCCCTTTGTTTTGGTACGGGACAGTGGAATTCGATGTTAGAGCCGTTTTCGAAATAAAATTTATATATAAATACATACTTGATACTACATATATGCAAGAATAAATTAATTAAAATTTAAATATATTTTATATATCTAGGATACCTGGATAGTAAGTTAAGTAAGTTGTTAGTATTTTTTATAGTAAGTCTATAATAATAATTAAGTAACATACTGATACTCCTGTAGAGTAGAGACTAACACAGTAGTACTAGTATAGTAGATCTTGTAAGTAGTAGATCTACATCTAAATTTAAAAAATTGGGAATGTAGACTGTAGAGGCTAGAGGTAGGTAGAGGACTAGAATTAGATCTAGAATCTAGAGCCTACTATTAATACTATATTATATATAGTATAGACAGTATAGTAAATTAGTATAACTATAACTATAGTCTATAGACTCACATTTACATTATTAGTATAGATAGAGGTGATCTATTTTTTTTTTTATCTAAATTAACTAAATAATATAAATAAAAGAGGGTTATCTAGATCCAGATATGTATAATAGTATAGATTTAGATTAGGAGCAGAATAATATTTAGATCTATAGACTATTGTCTATTGTTTTATTTATCATCACTATTGAAAAAGTATTGTACTAGATTCGAGATCTATTGTTTTGTTTTGATTTTCAAACAATGCCAGATTTTTATCTTACTTACTATGTGTTGCCACCACAGACCTATATAATTCTATTAATTATATAGGTTATCGCTGAAAAAAAAAAAACTAATACTTTTACTTTTATACTGTACTAGTTGACCGGCGGCATAGCATACGCCGCTATTTTGCAGAGCCGGTCTCAGGCTACTGCAACCTATGTGACCGAAGGATCCGCACTTTCATGGAACGCGCGCTAATTCAAGGTGTATAAATTATTAAATTAAACCATTTTATAGCTTAAAAAAGATTTCCCGCGCCCTCCTGTCGATTTACCAGGAGCTCCTGGAAATCTCCCGAAATTGCAAAATATACGAAAAAGTCCTTAAAATATACGGAAATACACAGAAAAAAATTGTCATTTTGGGATGTCATTCAATGTGGAAAACGTCAATCCTACGCGCTATTAATAAAAACGACATTATGCATTAGCCGTAATTGTGTAATCAGGTGAAAGAAGCTTCTCGCGCCTCAAACTAATGAAGAATTACTTGAGGTCAACAATTCTCAAAGATAGATTGAAACATTTGGTAATTCTTGCTATTGAGCTGGATCTATGTGGGAAACATAATTATTATGATATACTGTATGACTTTGCTACACGCAAGGCTCGTATAAAGTAATTCTGTACGTAGTAAAGAATGAATAAAATGCATAGACGAATTTATTTTCTAATACAAACTCTTAAATTTCACTTATTGTCCGCTTCCCTACCCAAACTTGGCCCCGCGAAATCCGTTTCGAATAGGGCCCCACAATGCTTAAGTCCGGCCCTGCTATTTAGTGTTTGTGAAATGTTTTACGTGTTTCGGATGTTCCTTCAGACGATAGTTTACTTCTTAGTCCAAACCTCCCGCAGGACGAAGGGGGATGGGAGCGGCCAGGGTTTGACAGTACAGCGCGCAGCCATCCGTAGCGAGCTGTGAAAACGTGTTCTCCCCCACCCCTCTTGTTTTTTTTCGTGGGGTGACTATCCGCAGAAATAAGAGAGTGATCTTCCCATTTACTTCTCGTCTGACCTGATTAGGGAAGAAGAGAATTATATATAAAGATAACTATATGTGTATAACTCATACAAATATATCTTTTTTTTTTCTTCACATAGAGCCCTAGAGTAACACAAGAAAATTCGAATTATACAAAATACCTATTTATTTATTATCATTTTCCCAATTTACATATTTCATCAAAATATCGACTTCTTTCGGCGCTCAGTCTATTAGCCCTATCTAGATCTTAATTTCAAGACCATCATCACAAACCAATATCACTCGCATCTTTCCATTCCACCTCATGGTGAACAGAAATGAGGACTTCTTTTCATCGTTTTTGGAATCATTCAATTTGGTCTCACTAGCTTAGTATTTTAAGGCGTCCAAGGTTGAAAACTAGTGAGGGGGATCCAGTGGCGTAGCAAGGTACCCGTGGACCCGGGTTCAAGAACATCTTGGTGGGCCCCCTCCAGCCAATAAGACAAATTTAGTGTGTGACAAAAATGAGTGATCTAAATGCAAAGACATGCTTCTTCTTCTTCTTATATAATACAGACGTTACTTCAAAAAAGAAGATGATTACGTCCTACGCGTCATGCATTTAGTCATGCATATTAACCAATGACTTAAATTCTGCCAAGTCACTGGTTTTCCTGGCTAGCTCAGGCAACCCATTCCATGCCATAATAGCACTAAGAAAGAAGGAGTATTTGTACCTTTTTTAAAAAAATAAGTTATTCGAATGGATGGTTTTAAGGTCAGACGATGTGAATGAGTGGGCATTGCATCATATTGGTTTCAACATCAAACACCACTAGAAAAGAAAAAACAAACAAACTTTGAATGGATGGTTTTGAGGTCATACGATGAGAATGTGTGGGCATTGCACCGTGTTGGTTTTAAAATCAACCACCGCAAGAAAACAAAGAAACAAACAAACTTTGAATGGATGGTTTTGAGGTCATACGATGAGAATGTGTGGGCATTGCACCGTGTTGGTTTTAAAATCAACCACCGCAAGAAAACAAAGAAACAAACAAACTTTGAATGGATGGTTTTGAGGTCATACGATGAGAATGTGTGGGCATTGCACCGTGTTGGTTTTAAAATCAACCACCGCAAGAAAACAAAGAAACAAACAAACTTTGAATGGATGGTTTTGAGGTCATACGATGAGAATGTGTGGGCATTGCACCGTGTTGGTTTTAAAATCAACCACCGCAAGAAAACAAAGAAACAAACAAACTTTGAATGGATGGTTTTGAGGTCATACGATGAGAATGTGTGGGCATTGCACCGTGTTGGTTTTAAAATCAACCACCGCAAGAAAACAAAGAAACAAACAAACTTTGAATGGATGGTTTTGAGGTCATACGATGAGAATGTGTGGGCATTGCACCGTGTTGGTTTTAAAATCAACCACCGCAAGAAAACAAAGAAACAAACAAACTTTGAATGGATGGTTTTGAGGTCATACGATGAGAATGTGTGGGCATTGCACCGTGTTGGTTTTAAAATCAACCACCGCAAGAAAACAAAGAAACAAACAAACTTTGAATGGATGGTTTTGAGGTCATACGATGAGAATGTATGGGCATTGGCATCGTATTGGTTTCAAAATCAACCACCGCTGGAATCCGCTATCGGAATAATTTAAATAGGCACTCGCTGAACCTCCAAGAAAACATTTAACATCTATATGTCATTTAGTATGGGGATCCAACCCAGGACTTATGTGACAGGCTCGAGCTAAATGGGAGATGGCATAAACACGGCTTGGTGTTGGACCGAATTGATATTGGAAATCAAGTGCCAGTGCTTCTTGTGACTAAATTAGAGACAGTTTTATAAGCGCACATTCTTAAAAGCACGGGATAAAACGATATTATTAATTAATATCTATTCGTTTTAACACACATTAGGAAGTAATATGTAAGCATGTAGTTTAAATATTGGACAATTAGTGTTAAGTTACATTTTAATTTAGGTGATGGCCAGAGACTGTAGATGTATACGACGTAACCACTGCCTGCTACACAAGTAAATATCACACCAGTACTGCGAGGACTATAGGACCTAACCACTGCCTGCTACACAAGTAAATATCACACCAGTACTGCGAGGACAATATGACGTAACCACTGCCTGCTACACAAGTGAATATCACACTAGTACTCCGGGCTCAAGAACATATTGGTGGGCTCCTCTCCAGCCAATAAGACAAATTTAGTGTGTGACAAAAAAATGAGTAAACTAAATGTAAAGACATTCCAATGTAAAGATCGTACCTTTTTCTTAAAAAAAAGTAATTATGTCATAACGTTTGACTGCATAGAAGTAATAGTGTCTTAAAAGTCAATGTTTTTACAGCTTCTTAACAGAGTTAAAGTACTTAAAAGTGTTTAAGTTCTAATGTGGGCTCCAATGGTCTTGAGGTATGGGCCCTAGCGTAATGAGCTCCTTTGCGCCATGGTTCCTACGCCACAGCTGTTGTGCCCCTATTGCTTGTGGGCCCGGGTTCATAAAAAATGTAACCCCTTCTCGCCATGGATGCTACGCCACTGGTCCAGTGTGCAGCCAAACATTCCGGGCTCACATAGGTCTCACCAGCCACACGAGGAGGCATAAAACCCCAGTGCAAAGCCCTCAGCCTACTGGATGACAAAGTGGTCATCATCGAACCACGATGGACGAACTATATATATACATGCGGAAATGCCTGCGAAGACGTATAGGCCTACTCCGTTCCAGATAAAGATTTTCTATTTCACTATCTAAATTTAAATTTCTTTCTTTTTATTGTTTGAAAAATTATGAAGGTAAAAAAGAGTTTTCCCATTTTGGCCAACGAGCTAAAATATTCTTTTCCCAACGATATACATTAACTGTCAAGTTTCTATGAAAACCGTGTCCAGGTTTCTCCCACCCACCCAAAAGTTTTGTTCCTGAACGTACGAGTTGATCAGAGATGTTGTACAAACCAAGTGTACAGAAGGAACTAAATAGCAAATAGTGGTGTTCATTTCGAAATATTCCACTGGAGGAGAATTAAATGAAAATTCTTAGTTCAAAAGTCTCTGTGGGAGAGGTTAATTTAAATCGCAGTGGCAAAAAGTGATACTAGAATTCACAGGCTAAGAGGATGTTATGGGGTGCGTTAAAATACGGCCATTTTGTTAGAAGTTAAAAAAAAAAAAAAACAGCGGATAAGATGTTCCGGATAAAAAATAAAAAGTTATATAGCCTGGGTAATGCTAATGTAGGCCTATTTAAAAAAAAAAAAAAACTTGACCTAGACCCACTAGCGGATCCAGAACTTTGGAGTGGGGGGGGGGCGATTTTTTTCCAAACCCTAACCCTAACGCCGAGTAAACCCTAATCCTATGCATAAACCTGCGTACAGCATATATATATGAGAATAAAATAGAGCAGTGTTTCTCAACCTTCAGGGGGAAAAAAAAGTCATGTTAAGGCCTTTCTCTTACAAGCTTGGGGGTCTAAGCCCCGACGCAAAAAGCGTTTTCTTGCATTTCATTGCAGAAACGCCATACGCGTTTTTTTTTTCATTCTTCACTGCATAAACACATTCTCCCTACATCTACAGCTCATTATTTATCAGTGGGGTTCGGGGCTAAAAAGCGTTTTCTTGCGTTTTTTTTCACACCAGAAACGCATCCTTCTGACATCTACAGCTCATAATTTATTAGTGGGGTTTGGGGTCGAAGCCCAATCACGAAAAGCGTTTTCTTGCATTCTTCACTGAAGAAACGCATTCTCCTGACCTAAAGCTCATTATTCATCCTATTATAAAGGACCTTTTGAATAATGTTGAAAAATATTCTAATACAAATTTTTACGCCCTTAATACATTGCAAATAAAACCGATTTGTTCCTTGAAAAGATAAGATACCCCACATCTTTACATTAAGGCTTTGAGGATCGCCGCCGAAAAAAAAATTATTCGATAAATAATATTCAATATAATACAAGCATAAATTGTGAGTTATAGTCCAAAACTTATTTAACTAGAAAAATATCAGATTGAGTAAAGGTTTGAAAAAGGCGACTAGGAAAACAATTATTTGGGTTTAGAACTCTCAATCGTGACTCTTATACTGAAAAATTTCGTTTGAATTAACACTTTTCCAAAGCAAAGTCTTTCTAAAAGTAATTAAGATAAATTCATGTGAAATTACATAAACTCTGTCTGGAAAGGGAGGGGGCGATAGAGTGAAAATGATTAATCCTTACTCCTTTTATAATTTCTGCTAATGATTGCATTTGGCATTTGGATTGGGGCGACTCGGTATAAGAATTTAATTTTATAGCATGTATAAATTATATTAGTGACAGATTTTTTTTTTTATTTTGTAATTTCTTAACTATAATACAAAAAGAAAAAGTATTGGTTTGTTTCATGGGGGGAAGGTGATTGCATGTATCGCCCCTCCTACCTGGTACAACCTTTTTTCATTTTATATTTAAACCTACTAATGATAACATTTGAGATTAGAGTGTGGTGCGACATAATATACAATGGGTTCACGTAGTTTATATTATATACATATTCAACTAATTTTGTTCACATACAATTATTTCTCCATAAAAATAGGACCGCCCCCCCCCTCAGAGGGCTAGAGTGGGGAGGGCAGAACATGCAATCGCCCCCCCCCCCCATACACCACCGAATCGGCAAAAATACCTGAAGGAGAGCGACATAATATAAAATGTATATATTAATCAACTAATTTTGTTCACAAACTATGATTTCTCCGAAAAGTAGGACCGCACCCCCCCCACTCAAAGGTTTTAGGTGGGAAGGGCAGTAGAGGCATTCGATCCCCACCCCATCGGCCAGGAGGGGAACGACATAATATAAAGATCGGTTAAAATACCAATAACAAGTTTTAATCATATAGATATTCAAATGATTCTGTTAGAAAGCTGTGATTTCTACATATAAATTGGACCGCCCTGCCCCCACTCGAAAGTTTAGGGGGGGGGGGGGGGCGGAATTGATGCCATCGCCCCCTCCCGACCCCACCATGTCGACCAACATACTAAAGGGGGGGGGGGCGAAATAATCTAAAAATAGGTTTAAATATAAATAATTAGTATATATTATTAAAATAAGTAATAAATTCGTATACAAATTGTGTGAATTCTATACTAAAATTCGTCCGACCCTCCCCTGTCGGGCCGAGTGGGGGGGGGGGGGCGATCGCCCCTTACCCCCCCCCCCCCCCCCTGGATCCGCCAGTGCCAAGACCCTAGACGTAAATATCTACTACTACCAACTAGATCTATAGCCTATTGCCATTGGTATGAAGCTCTTTAGACTAAGTGTTATGAGTTGATTCTCATGCATTTTTTTTTCACTGCAATTTATCTTAGGATAATCACATAAAACATATAAAGTCTAGCAAGACTCTAGATCTGGACAGGACACCGTATCTACAGATTGAATATTATGATTAGTTCTAGATCTATATAGATTCTAGATCTATTACCAGATCCACCAAATTTCGATCTAAAGCTATAAGATTCTCTCTCTATATATATAGATCTAGGTGTAGACTCGTAGTCTATTTATAATTTATACATACACAAACACTTGTCTTGAGAAATTGCGGTGGACACGCCTACTGAAGTCAACTGCTACCGACTGTGTGTTTAATGTTGGAAATCAGGCCATGTCAAATCATGCACATGTGAATGTGTTGATATTAATGTGGTATCGTGTCCTTATCGCAAAGAATAGGTTAGTTAGTAATTAATCGTTTAATGTGAACTTTAAATTTAGTTAAGAATCCAAAATATTTTTTATTCATTAGACCTAATGCATGCTTATATTCTTGTTGTTTCGTGTTGAATCCTAAAACTAAAATGACCATGATAATTCATCTAGATCTAGAGTCTTAAACTTAACTCTTAAGAGTTAAGTTAAACCAAAAAAGCCCTTGAACCAAGTTATTATGTATAATTGTGGCATTTGTCACGATTGAGTCGATTGTGACTGTCCGACTGTGAGTACTGTAACACTGATAGTATTGACAGTGACAAGATTGTCATAAGATACACTCAGCTCAACAGTAATATTTACTAATTTTATTGAAACAGTACATGTACACGTACACAATTCACGATGTCAATGACACATGACTGCTGCCAGTGGTATTACTAAAAATATCTCTCTAGAGAACTAGAGTATAGATCTAGATCGAATCAGAATCTAGAGTTAGATTAACACTATTTAGTTTAGATTAGTTCAGAATCTATCTCGATCTAAATCTAGTCCTAAATCATCTAGATTTCTAGTGTAGATGTAGCTTTACAATTTACACTATTACAATAGATCTAGATTAAATTAGATTCAGATATAAATTTAAATCTATTTTCAGAATCTAGATCTAGCCAGGATTTTTTCGAGAGGGGAGGGGCTTAGCGTAAAAAATTCATATGTGTGTGCGTGTGTACATAATTAATCTTTATTACATTCTGACCCTTCATTTTTTTGAAAGACGTTTATTGTACCTATAATAGTTTCTTCCTTGAGTTAGCGGAAAAATTGTAGACTCCCCGCCATTGCCAGCAAGGGGCTGTGAGCTCCCCCAGCGCGGGGCAGAGCCCTGCCTCCAAGCACTATTTCCGGTATGAAAAGCCAACAAAATATGCATATTCTGAGGTATCTACAGTGCATTATCCTGCTATTAAAAAGTTTTATTTTAAAAACCATATGTACTATTCTTACGTTCGGCGCATCAGGCTGCAAAATGCTTCCACAAAAATCTATCACTGGCAACATCAGAAGCCTGCTCTGAGGACTAGGATGTCCCTGTTTGTGCTTTCCTCATAATGGCGCCCATATCATCGCAACTCTTATTATGCATGTATAATTCATTTTGTTGGAGAACATATCCCGCAAACCTCAAGTGACCCTTTGTCACAACCTTACTAAGGGGTCGACTCCCAGTTCTGAATAGGATTTTCTTGATTGAGACCCGATCTCTATATCTGACTCCTAAAATCCGTCTTAGCCATCTTTGTTGAGACACATTTACTCTTTTTCAGTTTAGGCAGATGACTATTCACTGATTTATTAATGGTGCCCAGCCACTTGTAGAAATGTGTAACCTATGCTACGCTCTTGAAATTAGATGACTGTAGTTTGCTTTAGATTTTATTTCAAAAAGGGAAATTTTATC
Source organism: Biomphalaria pfeifferi (assembly GCA_030265305.1). Classification (NCBI taxonomy): domain Eukaryota; kingdom Metazoa; phylum Mollusca; class Gastropoda; family Planorbidae; genus Biomphalaria; species Biomphalaria pfeifferi. The sequence continues at coordinate 48,078 of JASAOG010000100.1, forward strand.
ATCAAAATCATTTTTTGGGTGGTTTTAAACTAAAAAAGTCTGTGAAGCTTTGTTTTTTTAACATTCAAAACCCCATTAACTACAGAAATAGAATTTGGTAATTGTAGTTTGCTTTAGAATAAAATTGAAGAGAGGTTTTCAACCTCAGAACTCTCTGTATGGGGGTATTTAAACTCGAAATCTCTTTTGCCTTGGCTACCCTCATAGAATTTGGGGTGTGTAATTTGCTTCTTTTTTTTTATATTGAAGAGGTATTTTTTAGCTTCAAAGCCTGCTGAATGGAGGTTTAAACTCAAAACCCCCTATGGCTACGATCATAGCATTTTGATTGTGTAATTTGCTTATTTTTATATTCAAGAGTTATTTTTTTATATGTATATGGGGATATATAGGTATATATATAATATAATATAATCTAACCTAGATCAAGATTTAAATTCTAGAGTAGTCAGTAGAGATGATGATCTAGTCTAGATTAGAGAAGATACAGAATTAATTGTCACAATATAGAGACATAGATCTATTTTAATTGTCACTATATAGAGTCATAGATCTAGAGCATTTTCTATTCCAAATTAGATCTATGGAAGTTTCACCAGTGTGTCATTGTAACCAAGCACTAGACTCTGTACTATTCATCATGTATACACAATCCTAGGCTATTTCTCATAATGCCCAAGGCATGATAAAAGTAAACTAAAAACTTGCTATACTTTTGACCAGACTAGCCTCTACAATACAATATATAGATGTTTACACAATTTTAAATAATTGTAAACTAGGTGAAATTATAATTTCATTATTTCAAATGTGTAAAATATTTACAAATTTTATGTATTTTTTTTACTGCCTATTCTCAAACATTTTCATCGATACACTGTTGACAAGGCAAAGCATTAGAATTGCACACACAACATGAAACAATCCTATGGTATTTTTGCATATTTATGTTCAATGGCTTCTCTTATTTAGCGAGTGTTGCAGGTTTCATAGTGTAGACTTTCTTTTAGGTATCTCCATAAGAAAATATCTAGTGGTGTTAAGTCTGTTGAACGGGGAGAATATATTTTTAAAAAGCTGCCTTCATCCTATCCGCTTGTTTGGCATGATCTCATCCAGGAAAAATCTAACATAGGGAGGTGGAAGGTACCCCATCATGCTGAAAATCAAACTCGTTACATTCATCTTCATAGTCTTCTCTAATGCTCGGAAACAGACTGTTTTACAGCATGTTTAAGGAAATGCAAAAAATAATAAACTTATAGTTAACAATTATTTTAACTGTGTATACATGGTTTTAGGAACACCATATTATATATGTTTCAAGGTTATTCACAAAATGTCTGACAGTTTGGCTATACCCAAATTATTATGTCACACCACATACTAAAAAATGCCAGACAGAACTTGATTGAAAAGAAAATTAGTTCAATGTTATAGCAGAAAAATTTTATATAGGTCAAGGAAAAAGGGACAAAGAAAAAATGAAATAAAAACCTAGCTGAAGATTATTAGAAAGTTTGTCATGGGATGACATGATGTGATGTAATGGTTCTAGAAGATTCAATGGAAAAGGTATAAAAAGAATCTAGCTTATTTAGTTGAGTGAGAGCTTGGAATTATTTGGTTAGAAAGTTAGTTCTGTATCATTTGTCACTAGTCTAAAGAAAAAAGTTGGTTAGTTTATTGATCATTATTGTATCCTGTATCTACTTTGTACATGAGCTGTATGTAGTTTGAAAAGTTTGAAGGCACCAAACTCAAGAAAAATATTCTCTGCACTTTGTCACTTCATTGTTTCTTCAAGTGGTTTGAACTAGAATTACTGCACGTCTGACTCTGCAGATGTCAGATGTATATGGAGAAAATACAATGCCAGCCTCTTTTCAAATAACACAGTGACAATATTATATATTTCTAAATCATTGGATACGGTTAGGAATTTTCAATGTTGGTCAAAAGGTTTCATATACATGTGCAATAGTTTATCTTTCAGACTGAACCAAGGGTTATAATTGTATATTCATTTCATTCTTTATAGACCCTTAATTCACCTCACCTTTTTTATAACTTTTATATGGGGATTTCAGCTTAAAAAGAAAACTACTTAGATATTGTAATTTATCAGAAAAGTAAAACATACAAATTTATCATTATTAGTCATGTGTATTAACACAAAGAATTCATTACAGTGAATAGCAATGCTATTTTTAAATAGTTATTTCTTATATTCTAATTTTTTTCAATTTTAAAGTTGAATATGAAGTAATTACTTTTGTTGATTTTATTTGTTACAAATTTTGACTTCAAGTGTGTATATTTATGTACGGGTTTAGCAAGAGTTGCTGCTTGCAGGTGTGTGTGATTATATCTTTACATACATTTGTTTTGTATGCCATGCTTAGAGACTCCTGAAGTAGCAACCTAGTTCTATAACTCCTATCTGTATTTGTACATCTTTAGTGGTCTCAAGTTTACTTGTAGGAGGAGAGGATGCTAGTAGGCCTAAGTCTCTGACAAGTCTTGATTTGAAGCTTGGATCACTCTTCACCTTTGTAGACAGCATCCCCCACCCTTTTGTTGTTTTTTTTTAATTCATTTCAGCAAAACTTTCTGGGTGTGCCATCAAGTGGTCTAGAAACATGTAGTGTCCAGAGATTTTTTGTAGTTGTTACTGAAGTCTCAGATACAGGTCAGTGGAGGGAGATCTTGTGAGAAACACTCATTTGTGTAGTCATTTTTTAATGTCTCTTCTCTCCTTGGCTAGTGTTAAAACTTTGTAATGGTATAGCAATAGTCTGGAGGGTGTTGTAAAAGTAGCACACATTGAAATGAAACAAATCATAAGTTATGGTTTTCCATCCACCGCTATGGTGTTTAATAGTTTCCTCTCTCAGATGTAATAATTTATTCTGTCTCCCTCTGAATTGTAAGTGACTATCTTCTTTCACAGTTGATATGGAAGGATGTGCGTGTTGGGCGCGCACTTAATTCCTGTTTGTGTTCAGTTTTATTTATAGTGTCATAACAGATTGACTCTATACATTTAGACTTAACCCTCTCCCCCCCCCTTTTTTTTTAGCTCTTTATCACACCAATCAAACAGTTGCATACATGATATAGATATCTAGAATGAACTTGCCAATGTTCTGCTAAGCTAGTTAACCCGAGCTGACCCGAGTCCAAAGTCCTTTAAGGTTTTGACCTCATGGACTTTGATCGTTAGTGTAGTGTGTTACAGGTGGTCTGGATCAGACATCAGTGTATACCGTCTCTCTCCCCTCTCTTAGTCAATGATGTGGACACCTAGATTTAAAGGTCTTGTTTCACATCCATAGTTGTATTGATATATTAATACTATGTATCCAGTGGTGGCTCGTCTTTAGCGCCTACTAATTTTAAATGAAAACATTAACTTCATTAGGCTTAACTGCGGCTAGCTTGATATCGAATTAATGTGCAAATAGTCAGGCAATTTAAATAATCTCTCATATACATGTGTGCTCTGTGAATTTTTTAATGCAAGATCACGTGATAGGTGTGTAGCTGGTAACGTGTAACTCTTTTCGAGTTTCCATATCACTTGCCTCTAGATTTTTTTTTGTTTACACACTTTGATAACTAATTAACATTGATAAGTTAATCCAGTTTTACCTTTAGATCTATGTTTCGGCTTGTAGATCTAAGAGTTCGATGTTAGAATGTCATTATTTGCACAAAATCGATGCAGACCGTGCCGCCTGGGTTGAAACATTTAGATCTATGTTTAGGCTTGTAGATCTAAGAGTTAGGTGTTAGAATGTCATTATTTGCAAAGAATCGATGCAGACCGTGCCGCCTGGGTTGAAACAGAGCACTAATATAGACATATGCATTAATGCGTCGTTTATTTCCTTTTGAGACATTGTGTGTGTGCTATAATTCGATCTGTCTCTCCTAATGCAGGGTTCCAAACTTTTGTATCGGCCATTTGGCACCCGTCAAACTACCGGCGACTGATGTGTTTAATATAAGAGCCGAGACCAAAGTCCGCACTGTAACCCTGATGATGAAATGATCACCGTATACAACACTGGGGTCGCGTTATGTTTCTGTGGTCCACTTTTGGTCGTGTTGCTTCTTTAATGGAGATAGGTATCGCTTATACTTTCGATGGTTCCCCAATCATTAAGTTGTCGAGAAATGTATGTTTTTGTATATACGAGTTTTAGTCGCCTGTAAGCAAATTAAAATCACCCATTAAAAAAATAAATCACCAAGACGTGGCAGTGGTGTCTCAGGGGTGGTGTCAGCTGGTCAGTTCATGGTGTCACCTCGAACCTTTAGTGACGCCAGTATCTCCCTTACGACAGAATGGACTTTTTTTTTTACTCATCGCTATATTAGTGTAATATCTGAGATATCATATCATTCCTTTTAACATTGATAAGAAGCGGGTACAAAAATGAACTGTTTGAGAACCATCATTTCTCTAATGGTCATGTCTCTATACCAACTACTTGGTGAAATGTAGTCTAGGAGACGCGAGTCACTACTGCGATTTCTTAGAGCAAGTAATGGCAATATGGTGTTTGTAGTGGTCAGATATCAGTTGTGAAATGTATCATTTTAAAACGCTTTGATTCAGTTCCCAGGTAAATCACTAGTTTCCTTTTGTTTTCCCCTTATGAATTACAATATTTATTACTGATGATTGAAAACGGGGGGGGGGGGGGGGGGAGGGGTTTGAAGTGGTTAGAGATGTTGGTGTTAGTGGACATTATTTTATATCCTAGTGATCTTACATCCGTTTATTTACTGTGTAACAATCATAGAAGATTACTTTGATTCTGCTAGGATGTCCCTGTGAGTGTTGCTAAATATACTTGTATTCACTTTTATATCTTTTCATTTCATATACATTACAAACAATTACACAAAGTATAAATCTAATATGAACTATTCTTTTGTGTTTTATTGTTTCCCGTAGGACTTGATTGTATTGAGTTTGAAGCATTTCTGTCTAGTCTAGGAAGACTAGATCTGCAACAATGGAGGTAGATATTGGACTGCATTTGAATTATTTGTTTCATTATTCCCGCAAAACGCTTGAATTCTGCTTGGTTTTACTTTTTAGTTGAATTTGTTATTTATTTCTTTTTTGTTGTTTTCATTATTATTTATCTCCCTTTCCCATTTGTCCAGCAATTCTGAGTTGTTCAGAGTTTTAAAACTATTTTTTAATTGCCTTTTAGTATAACGCCTATTTCATGGTGTGACATGCTCAATGACTAGAACGCATTTTCTTTTGTTGACTACCCTGGATGGAGGTGGTACCTACAAGCTTTACCCGTGCTGCATTTAGGCGCTCAGCAAACACAACTGGAGTATCTGGGAATAAACTTTCTACATTATCGGGATATTGACACAGTGCACAGAGTAGTGGCTAGTTCCAATGAAACACAACATTAAACTAACATCTTAGAGCGCCATTTAGGTAGCTTTCTGTCCAACGGTGCTAGTAACAAATGTAACAAAGTATTCAATTATCAACTTATGCGTCCATCTGTAAATGTAAATTGGACTCAATGATGCTGAAAGTTCGTGTTTATTTTGAACTGACGCTAAACATTTGAGGCGCATTGGAAACTTTCGGCATCTGAATGCAATGGAGTGTCAGTTGAAGAAACAAACATCAGCATGCTGTCATGCTATAGATAAATACTAACTAGTGTTGAGTTGCACTGTATGAGAAGTGTAATCTAAATCTTTTTCGAACTTAACTTTAGCAGTTAGCTTAATTCAACATTTTTTAAAACATTGTTTACTTTCAACGTCATGTCTAGATCTAACTAGTTTTGACATTCAGGCCTATATCTATGAGACACAATGAAGGAAATGACTAACATGTCATTAGGGATGTCACACAATTTAATGTCCGTTCGTTTCGTTGGATGAACATTTGTCATTGTGACATGTCTCATGCCGCTAACAAAATCATACATAATGTCATGTTAATACCAATACAATGCTAACGCTAAATAACAATTATAATCATCCCAATAATAACTATTATTATGATAAATTGAAACAACTTCTGTTAACATATTATGATAAGTAATCATATTTCTCTCAATGAATCTTATGACATTTCATTAATTCAACTCCCCACTCCTAATTTCATGCCTGTACAAAACACCCTCATTCCAGCCGCAATCAAATAGTAACAAACCAAGTCTATCTTTCTCCATGCTAATATTAACGGAACCACTCATTTTGTGATACTGTTAGAACCCATTCAAATCTTGTGGTAGAGCTAATGTACGTCATAAAAGTCCCAGAGAATTAAATTCTTTCAAATTCTGCTTCGTTAGAAGCTAAACTTAGATCGAAAAAGTCTAAAAAGGGGAGCCTAGAATGTTTTGAGTCAGTTGCAAATGGCTTTTTATTTTAAGATTTTTGCTTATATGTCATTATATCCGAACTAATCTTTATGCATACATTATCTATTCTTGTGCTATTAATTATTGAATAGTATTGCGTTATGCGTTTAATGTCACTAGGCTTACACTTAGAGTTGCTGCAAAGTATACACCAGTCAATACATTTCGTCACAGTTTCACTGGCCAAAACAAGGCGCTCTAATAAGACTATTAACAAAAAGAGACCTCCCCCCCTGTAGCACTGTTTTTTGTTTTTTTGTTGTTGTTTGTTTTGTTTTTTACAGATTTCTTACTAGTAGTTTGTTGACAACTAATTTCTATCTAGTTTCCATGTTGTGGAGAAAGGTGAAGCGGGCCCTGCATTGAGTTTGAGATTAGTAAAACTTAGTTCCAATCAGGAACATTAATCCAAGCATGCTTCATGGTGTAAGGGCCCATAACTACCACCTTTTTTTTTATCCTCATCATTATGTTTACTTAGTATTTGTACAAAGCTTCTCTCCACTTCTGGTACTCATTGTGCACTCGTTGTTTCTGCCACACCCATTCTGGGATCACGTGGAAACTTTGCACAATTGGTCATTGGGGAAGACAAGACATAAAAGAAAACTAACCAGTTAGTCATTAGTTACTGGTAATTATTTTGTTGGATAAGACGGAAAATTAATTCTTCAGTTTTCCGAGATATAGCTAAATATGTGGGTTTGTCCCCATAGAGAATTGTACACGTTATTTCTCCTACACCCATTCTCGGATTAAATTGAAACTTTCAACAATTTTTTTTATTTATTCCTAACAAAGCATGAATCAATTTTTAAAAAAATGTAACCAATTAGTTATTGTTAATAAAATATTTTGTTTGATAAAAAGGGAAATAACTTCTACATTATTGAGAGATATAGTTGTTAGGTTGTTTTCCATAGATAAGCTTTTTGTTAAAGTTCCCGTATTTAGTTATTCATATATTTTTCTTGTTCTTATTGCTTTCCATTGTTTTTGAGTTCGTGCCATCTTTTCTTGAACAGTGTTCTGTTTGGTTTACCAGCGTTAGTCCACTTATTCATTAGGATTGTAACACAGAGGCTGGGTACACAGTAACCATAAGGTGAAATAGTTGAGCTGGAGGACATCACAAAGTCAGATAAACTTGACATGGGCCCCCACAACTACCAGAACAGATAATGCCACTATAAGACATAGTGCCACTTTAACAGATAATGCACCTTTAACACAAAGTTTAACTTTAACAGATAATGCAATTTTAACACATAGTGTAACTTAAACGGATAATGCAGCTTTAACACATAGTATAACTTAAACGGATAATGCAGCTTTAACAAACTCTACGAGGGACGAAAGACCCACACCATTGACAAAGAATTGGGGACACTTGAAAATCAAAAGGGTTTGACAATAAACAGCCCAAATCGAAAATCGATGGACAGAAAAGACGAGGTGACAACTCCCCTGCCTTCAACACGCCATTAATTAATGACGATGGTCCGTGCAACTTGATTGTTGAACTTGGAGTCTCAAAAGTTCCTTTCAAGTTTGCACATAGTACTAGCAATTCCGCCAAGTTCACTGGATTGAATCGTAGTCATTTCAATTGAAATTTTCTTAGCTGAAATGTATCATTTTCTTTGAAAGACTTACTCTATTTGGATTAGTATTACACTGTCTTGTTTTATTTCCCTAGTGTAGAACTCGCAATGGTCAGTCTCGCAGACGGCTACGGGTACTAGACCTTTGAATGGCTACTAGATCTTAGGTGTCAAACCTCCCCGTTCTTAGCACGATAGAAAACTTGGAAGGTCATTGTTCCATTTGACTCAACGGATGGTCGAGTAGGACAGTGGTTCACCTCAGAACAAACATTAATTGTGTAAACAAAAAAGTAGCTCCTCACATACAGTGTAATACGAGATTCGAAAGTCTTATTGGTCTAGACTTCACAGTATTAGTGGATGGCATGCAACTGCTGGGAAATGTTTATAATGAGTTTTTTTTTTTATGATAACCACGCATCAGTCTGAGGAAAAAAATCATTACTCACACAACTGGACATGAAGGTCTGAATGGGGGAGATTGTTATTTTTAACTTTGCAATAGATAGGACCAATACATGCAATGACTTGCACATAATGCATAGTACAAAACAACTGTGTAGTACAAAGGTGTGGGTGACATGTTGAAAAATGAAATGTTTTTTTGTTGTTGTTTTTTTGTCTTCTCTACACACCTTCTCAATGCGCATGTCAAATCTGAGCTAATTAGTGGGAAGCCGATCTAAAATATTGCCACATTATGTCTGAAAATAGTGTACAAAATATAGACTTTGGATCATGTAAGCCAACGTTAAATCTCATGCTAGATTCATTTGATCTTTTGCAATACATCTGATCTATTAGTATTATTTCAATCATACGGAGCTAGTGATTTTTTGTTTTGAAAACTCCCCCCCCCCCCCCCCCATTTATTTTTTTGTTCATTTTTTAAAGAACAAAGTTGTGAAACGTCTTAGTTTTTCTTTGTTCTACTATCACTGTCACTTTGTAATCTTCTCTCTCTAATCCAAAGTAGTGTTTATTCTTCTTCTATTTGAACACCTCTTACAGACGTGACATTGTGCCCCTATAAAATACAAATTATCACATAGTGAACTCATGCACTTTACCTGGTGATAACACTTTCCCTAGTTATGACCTTCACCTGTCAGATAGTCCCACATTGATAAGGAATGCAGTCTACGTTTTAGTCACACTTTTTTTTTTTTTTTGTACTATGATGCTTGGGTGATAATGGTGAAATGTAAAGATGACTTGTTGAGTTCGACAACCCAGCGAAAGCTGGTAGTATGACATGATTATCTATGGTTATGCCCCTTTCTGCATTGGTGCTTTGTTGTGTAACTGTTTTATGGCCAAGAATACATTTAACGTGAAGCTATCTAGATGTACATGTATATCTATTCCTTCATTCTGATTTGTAAAAGAAAAAAAAAGGTCTTTACATTTGTGTTTCAGTCCCCAATGGATTACATCAAAATAGCCAGTGCTGGACTGGTCACCGTGGGAGCTGCTACAGTTTATTATTTTCTCAAGAGCCCAGAGACACCCGAGTTGGCAGTTGATTTAAATGATCAGACCCAGGTGAGAAAACGGTCGTCCTGTACTTAATTAATTCTAACACCCCTTGGTTCACTCAGAGACCTGTACAAGCTTGTCATGGATGGTAGCCTTGAAGAATTGTTGCAGAATAGACAAGACTTCATCTCTCCCCAAGTTATCTCAAGTCACATTTGTACTTTTAACACATTATCAAATGACCTTCAGAATTGCATGTCCTCTTCCCCCTCCCCCCCTTTTTTATATTTGTTCCATTTTGCAAAGACTATGTAGCAAATCTATGTTGACCACGCTATCAATGACGTCATCGTACTTTTCACCCGGAAATGAGAAAAGGGAGATGAGGGAGGAGAGGCGTTTTAAAAATGTGCCAATTTAATATAGAATAAAGCCTTTGGATTGGCGTCAATTAACGCTATGTGTCACCTTTGGGTGTGTGTTTGACACTGTACTAAAGTGTCAATAATTGTTACTAAATTAAGAGGCCCGACAGCGCTCCAAACTTCTAATGTAACCAATTAGTTCTAATTATTCTTACTCATTGATATTGAAATGTTGATTACAAGTTTGTATTCGACCATTATAATAAGACCAGGTGTACATCATAATCATTAGTTTTGGAAGTTTTAAAGTTAACAACGTCACCATTGTAGTCTAAACAAGTAACAAAAAAAATACAGCTGTAGGTCTCTGTGGACCCCACTGTTCAACTGAGCAATAAAGTGAACATCTAACTGTTCAATTAAATTAAGTAACACTCTCTTCTCAAATCTTTTTTCTTGGCGACAGATTTACAAGATCTATTCCCATGTGCATGGTGTGGACAGCTTATTTTTAGGTCGTGCCTCTTCTGGCTTGTTAATATGCATTTAGCATTTCCTGTTGTGTAAATAGAAGAAAAGAGTGGGTGTTGAGATGGATGCATGAGTTGGACTCCGTTCTACCACTTGGTCTTGTTAGATGAAGAGAATAAAGCCATGCTAAGCACAAAAACGATTCTATTGAACAAACACATACTAAGCTGGATCCAAGTTTATGTTTACCATTGAAACTTTTTAACGCTAATTCCTACACACAATAGGAAATCACTACTGTGTGGGAATCGTTATCTTGTTTCAACACTGCAGCTATTCAATGCAGCGACAATCTTTTGTATCTGTTGTAGACACGATGACATGAATTGGGTATTTACAATTACAAAATATTTGCTGAATATGTTCTAAGCTTCCTTGCCTAGTGATGTGACATTAGTTCATAAATATACTTCTTTCAAAATCCCATCATGCATCTAGCCAAGTGTATCTCATTTACTGTATTCATTTTTACTTTCACACCAGATTGTATAACATATTCACACTAGTCGACAGGCGGCGTAGCATACGCCGCTATTTTGCAGGGCCCCGCACTTTCATAGGACCCGCGCTAATTCTAGGTGTAAATTATTAAATTAATCCATTTTATAACTTATAACAGATATCTCGCGGATAACAGATATCAGGACCTCCTGAAAATCAACTGAGATTGCAAAATATACGAAAAAGTGATGGAAATCTCCGGAAATTATTTAAAATCTTTTGAAAACTCATACAAATCTCATTAAATATATAGACAAATATTGTCATTTTGGGGTGTCATTCAATATGGAAAACGCCGATCCTACGCACAATTAGTAAAAACGGCATTATGCATTACCCGTAATTGTGTAATCTGGTGAAAGAAGTTTCTCGCGCCTCAAAACTAATGAAGAATTACTTGAGGTCAACAATTCTCGTAGATAGATTGAAACATTTGGTAATTCTTACTATTGGGCTTGATTTATGTAGGAAATAAAATTTTTATGATATACTGTATGACTTCGCTACACGCAAGGCTCGTAAAGTAATTCTGTACGTAGTAAAGAATGAATAAAATGCAAAGATTAATTTATTTTCTAAATACAAACTCTTAAATTTCACTTACTATCCGTATCCCTACCCAAACTCGGCCCCGCGAAATCCGTTTCGCATAGGGCCCCACAACGGTTGAGTCCGGCCCTGCTATTTAGTGACGGGTAAATACAGAGTAGATTATTTGTTCTCCCCCCCCCCCTTTCTGCTGTTTAGTGACGGGTGAATACTACTTGTTCTCCCCCGCATTTTTTTTTCTTTCGGGGGTAATCTAGTCTTCGGTCAATAAAAGAGTGATCTTTCTTGGTCACAACGGTCCGGCCCTGCTATTTCGTGTCGGACGAATACTACTTGTTCTCCCCCCCCCCCCCCCCTCTCAAGTCCGACTTTTAGAAATAAAAGAGTGATCTTTCCTTTACTTCTTCTTCTTCTCGTCCAAATTCTTGAACCATATAGAAAATTATATATATATATATATTCAACTTCATGTCACTAGGATGTTAAAAAAAAAAGATGGATGACATACTCAGCTCATCACTTTCTTGACTGTTTAGACTTCAGACTTGTTGATATAAATTATTTATGTGTTTGTTTTTTTTTGGGGGGGAGGGGGAAAATGTGGCATGATTAAAAACAGATAAATAACATTATATTTATTACATCAATCCTAAAATGAAGGTTTGATTGTAATGGCTTGATACAAATGACTGGTAAATAAAACAGCAGACAATAATTCTGTGCTATCACGCCACTAACTACTTAACCTAAGATGCTATAATATTTCAAAGTAAGCCTACGCCCATCTTCTTATACAGACTTATCCACTAGAATGACTTTGAAAGCCCAAATGTATTCAAAATAATCTGCACATGTTTTCAATCACAAAACTGTGTGTATTTCGAGAACAGACTTTAGTGGAATGTAAATTTCATATTACTGTCCTGAATATAAGAGGTAGGGGGTTACAACTAATACGAAACGAAGAGCGAGTATTTAATGATGTACTCAGTCTAATTGATCTCTCTTTCTACCAGTTCTAGTGTCCAGAATACACGAAAATAATCGAGACCAATTGTATAGTAGGCTTGAACACAGAGCTTTGACGTGGCTATCTGTGATCAGTGGAACTGTTGGTCTCCAATGACCACGGGTTTCCACGTCACAGCTATGTATTCAGGCCTACTATAACGATTGGTCAAGGAATAATACAGGACAGCTTGCAGGATCAGAAGATAAAGTCTTAAATACTGAAAGAAAACAGTAGAGGAGCTAGAGATTATTTGTCAGATGAATATTTGTATGTCAATTTAGCTGTAGATACTTCCCCTCTCTAATGTCTAATGTGTAACTCCAAGGATGGAGGTAGCTGTACCTGGTCTTTATACACTCCTTTCAACAGGACCTGTGTTGTCTCTGTGTTGAAAATCTTATTGGCTGTTGAAATTACTTGAAATATTACAAAGTTCTTAGAAATGTTGACTTTAAGGATGCTTTCAAATTGTGTTCAGGCTTCCAATGAAAACGAAAGTTCACGTGGTTTGCTCGTTGAGTGTCACCTGGGTAGCTCTTCTAAATAGACCTCTTTCGCTTTCTATTGACTGACTGTCACCACAGACTGTGCCTGTGTCACATAGATTTCCTAGCCCATCTTTGTAGTGCCTGTATAACAAGTCGATCTTGACATGACGTTAAAACTAGTCTGCAATGAAATATGACTGTTGGATAAAAAAACATCTTGTTGAATTCTAATCTTGCGAATGGTCCAATGTTGTTCTGCTTCATTATTTAAAGCCATTTTTTTCTACATTACCTACTGTTAAACATTTGACCACAGGAAAAAATAATTCAATGTCCTCTAAGATCCATAACTCATATGCTAGCATTAATATTTCGATCTTGGTTATCCAGCATATAGACGCAGCAGTTTTTGTGGAGAGAGCATGGGTTCAAACTGCTGGTCAGTGAAATCAGTCTCTAGGATGACCAAGCTGAAATGTTCAGTTTGATTGTCACTAGAGGGACTTGTGATGCCAAGTACAGTTTTCAGGTTTTGATTTCTTATAATAAATCAATTATTTTACAAAAGAAATCTCTTGAAGAGTTTAGACATTATGCCGTGAGGATGAACCCAAACATGTGCCAATACATACAAGTGCATTTGAAATGTTTGATTGGTTCTATGTTCTGCTAGGACGTTTTACGTCATGAAGTGCAGAGTCAAGATTTCTACTCGTACAAGCTATCTATAGATATAACATAATAATAGGCCTACTTAAAAAAAAAACAACAAAGCCTCAGTGAGGTTTAATTGTATCAATTAGTTTGGACAAGTTATGAAATTAAATCTGTAATAGATCTAGACTAAAAATAATAAATATGTGCGGTTAGAAATATTTTTACCAATTGTTTTTGTATTTCATGCGTTTAGATTTCTCAATACGCTATGATCCTATCACTTGTCTGGACCTGTGGGGGAAAAAAAAGGGAGGGGGGGTATCTCGATAAATGTTACCGTGATCTCTTTTAAAAAAATGAATGACTTAAATTCGAACTCAAGGCGCATTGGAGACCAATAGCTCGTTGCCACGTCTTACAGACCTGTGACGTGACAACAAGCTATTTGTTTAAGCCGTCCACAGGTTGCGACGTTGCAGGTCAGTGTTAAGGCCTTCTCTACTTATGGTCTCGGCTCAAGCCTCCTCAAGAGAACTAATTCAACTTATACCATTATATCTATCGAGTACAATTTCCTTAATTTGTTCGATACCAAACAAAATAATTATCAATAGTTAATTAACTAATTGGTTTAATTTTTAACAATGATTCTTGTTTTGTCAGGTAAAATAATTTTGCAAATTTCAGCTTGATCTGAGATTGGGCGCGGGACAAATAACATACAAACTTTTTACCAAACACAGTGGATATAAGCTTTGTAAAAACATTTTTATATTCTATAAGTTTATGATAATTCATCTTTTACTGTGCTATATTTTCAGTGGACCCACGTAAAAACTATTTCTTACCATGCAGAAACTATTAGTTTCTATAGTTTTTAGGAATTAGATTTTAGTATCTCAGTGAAAGCGTTCGATCAAAGTTCACCTTCAGAAAGTCATCATTTAAAGGAAGTGATTTCCATGAGTGACTTATGAACTGCTACATCGATGTCTTAGTGAAACAATCTGTCGGCTGTAGTTTGTTTTTATATCCCGCACCTCAACATACCAGATCAACTGTGTACTGGTTCTTAGACCTTAACCACTGGATTGTGTTTATCTTACATTGTGTGTATGTCTATTGTGTGTGTGTGTTGACTTGAACTAGGAGACTAATGACTGTGTCTAAACATTCGTTTAAAACTTGAGGTGCTCACTGTACATCCTGGGACAAGTTTTGATCCCAGACTGGCTGATATTCTTACGTATCTTGTTCCCTGCTCTTATCTCTGCGCCATGTTGTTATTTTATATGAGGTTGTGTATATCTTATGTGAGTCACTAGATGTTCAAGTCTTCACCTTAAGTGACTCTCCGCCGTATCGCCCTTGTTGTTCTCGTAATGTTTTATTGCCTATGACCCCTTTAAGTATCGATCTTATAACTACATTCTACGTACTGCTAAATGATATATAGAGCATTCAGCCTTCGACTCAAGTTTTATGTACTAGATCTGTTATATAGAGCTCCTTTCATGTCACTTGGTGAACACTGTAGACTAAAAAAATTACTATAACAAAATGTAAGCATATATGTGACAGACACAATGGTGACAGTTGTTGGGCGATCAGTTTTGTTGATTTTCATTACTTCATTCAATTTAGATTATCCTACTCATTTTAGAACGTTGGATGTTTCATATTTGAGAAGAACCTTGTAGTCCCAAGTTGACTGCTCACTACATGTGTACACAAAGAAGTTTTACTGTTTGAAGATACTGAAGTTGACTTTAATACTTCACTAGTTTAGGATTTGCTGTGATGAGGAACAGATAGTCTTGGAGGATTAATGGCCTAGAATGTGCCGATGTGCCATATGACAATATCACAGAGAATGTCAAAATTTTGTTGGTTTAATATAGTGGTCAGTGCGAAGAAAGAAACTCAATATCTCGTTCACTGTGCTATTTGCAACACAGTTAATTAATTAACACCTTTGTAAGTTTCTGCAACACGTGATCATTTCAATTAGGACGTATCATCAATGTGTCTGTTGACTTGAGAAATACTAGTGTGACTAGAGTTATATCTAATTGCCGTAAGCAGATGTACCAGAGCTTCAGAGAAGTATTCAAGTTCTATTCTGTTGGTCATCATCATGGCAAAATGTTGTCTATGTCCTGGACGAAACAATCAGGTGTTTCACAGCACGTCCGTCAGAATACCTTATGTCTCGCAGACTTTTATGGTCGATGTAAGTTATTTGTTTTTTTGTTGTTGTTTTTTAAATTATGCAAACATTTTCTAACAAACAGGAAGATTTTTCATGTGTATTTACAAGGAAGCTTAATCGGACTTGTGTATTGTAAATATTTCCAAATATTGTTGGGGTGAGGAGTATAGTCTTCTAATATACTATTGTTAGTTCTGTTTTAAGTGATATGGGTTTGTTTGTTTGTTTTTGAAGTGACACGAATTTACATATAATTACTAATTATTTATAATTGCCCTGGTTAAATTTAACAAAATACCCCGGTACGAATTTGTGCAGCTTTGGTCTGGTAGACCATCTTTAAACCTGCTCGAGCTTCTGAGACTCCTTGATGAGTCTCATCCATGTCTCAAATGCTTATTCACTCCTGTTGAAAGCGATCCACCTCGAATACATGTCTATATAAACCTATAGTCTTGTTTTGAAAGAGCAAGCGGGTTGAATGTTAAGGCTGTATTTCTCATTGCTACCTTACACCAGGGGTGGGCAACCTTTTTTTCTATCGAGGGCCGCATAAAAAAAATTGTGAATGGGAGGGGTCGCATAAAACGCACCGGCGGGCCGTAATTTGCCCACCCCTGCCTTAGATGATAGTAGATTCCTAAAACGTTGGAAAGTGTTTCCGAAATTGACAGAAAATTGTGTTTAGTTTTAACTAAGTAACAAGAAGCATAGAATTTAGTTAGACCAACACAAACTACTTGCAGGAACTATTCCTCTAGAGACAGTGATAAAAACATTGATTCACTTGTGTCGGCTTAAAAGCCAACTTCTGCTCTCTGTTGCATGAACATTGATGAGAAATATTATGAACGTTTACTGGTTACTAGTGGGTAACTTTTTGAGCTCGAAAATAGTCGACCAATCATTCGATACGTAGGTGACAGCATGGCTTTCTGAAAATGATGCTTCACTTCTTGATTATTTATATGTTTAGATCTAGATTAGAAAACAGCACTGATATTTATTTGTACTTCAAATTTAAACTCCAATGTTGACTCCTTGTTTATTTCGGGCCTTTCTGTTCTGTCCTGGTAAACTAAGCACTAGACTGCTTTCAGGTTGTGTCACATGACTGTGTCACACAAGTCAAGTAGAGCGCTAATTAGTCATATTCTATTGATTACATTCCAAGTAGGTCTGTTGTGTGGAATACGTCTAGGCAAGGTCCTCCTCCTCCCCCCCCTCCCCCAATAACAAGCCAAGCGGTGTATGTAGCATGTGATCTTTGTTATGAAGTTACACCACTCTTCAATAGACGATAGTACTGGACTCCTCGAAAGTCATGTCATTAATTAGGGAACTTATATTTCAACGCATCCATTGGTGTTATATAAATAGCGAGGGTCGCTCAAGAACTTTAATAAATCACAAATAAATGGAGACAATAGCTTTGCGCTATTTGTGTCTAGATCTATATCCTGTGCTGAACCGCTAAAGAACAAGATGAAATGATGTCGATCACGTGGTGTTTGTTGTTGATAACCTGAATGGGGTTAGGGGTGTTAGTAGTGTTAGTAGTTGTGTTGATCCTCTTTCAAGTTTTCCTCACAGCGGTCACGTGGGCCTACGACAACATGAGCTTTTGCGCATTAATACCGCGCGGTGTGCTGTCTGACAATGTTTTTGACTCTGCCAGCGTGGCTATCGGTCACTGCCCATTGAGCACAGCGCTGTGTTAGTTCACCTAAAAAAAATAAAAAACTTTCCAGAAATTTTGCCTAAATTGTTCTCTCATATCAATTATTGCACGTTTTAGACAGTATGCCTCTATTGATAGGGTTTAAATCTTGTATCAAAACAAATATAGAGTACATTTTTGTTTGTATCACAACTTGAAGGAAATCCTAGACCTAATGGGAGAGGGGGAGGGGGGAACGCTTGACGCGTTCATACCACGTGATCCCGGCAAGATTTGGAATGTCCTATTTAAAAAAAAACACGCCACTACTTCAATGAACTGTGTTGTATATTCGCGGATGTGTTGTCGCGTGCTCAACGAGTTTGTTGTGTTTTAATTTTTCAGCGGCTATCTAGATCAGTTGCGAGAAATAGATCTACTGTGTAGTGCATTCTTATTACAAGGCCTCTTGTCCAAGGACAATCAATGTGTTGCATGATAGAACACGTGGAGTTAGAGATCGTCAACAAGATTCGCGTTTCATTTGTGGTGACGAACTAGTTGAACCCGTAGGCCTAGCTTTCCACCTGTTTGGGGCTGCAACTGATTGGCCATCATCATGGCAAGGCCTGACAACAACAATTCCAAACTTAAAATCGAACAACCTCAATCAATGTCAGATGTACTCACGAATTCATCCCTGCGTAAAGTTTTCTTAAAATGTCAATCCAAGGTGAGAATCTAGATTAGATCTAGAACTGTTGTGGAGTTCAATGGAAATGATAGACATGTTGTAAAAAGTTATGAAATAATAGTACATTTACATTTACAAACGAATACACGTATGATATTTATGTCATGTCTAGACTAGATGAAGGCTGTAGCCTAGTGTAGCACCTGTCAGATCGAAATAGAATCAAAAGTAAAACATTGTTGTGTAACAGTTCTAAAAGATATTTACACAGTTGATACCCAGGCATAATTACACGTGTTTCTAATGTGATTCAATAAAAACGGATTTCAAATACATCCCCTGTGATCATTTCCTTGTCCAGTGTAGACATTTCATTTAACGTCTTGCCCGTAATGCATCACTAGAACATTGGTACCGTTTCCATAATAGTAGTCTCACAGAATTTTACTTTATAAACTTCTGACTTTGCTGTGAATAGTGTGAACCACCAAATCTATTTTTTTAGAACTCCAATTCGCCCCATTGCCCAAATAAATCATCTCTTTGGGAAAAAACTTAGATCTATAATTATCAGAAAACGGATATATGGTCTAGTTACTCTGGTAAGCCCTAGTATACTAGAGTGTTCTATAGACCTTAGGAGATGAAGCTTGGCTGTACGTAGAGTCCAATAATAATAGCTACTCTACACACTTGATTGATTAGTCTACACACTTGATTGATTAGTCTACACACTTGATTGATTACGCATGGCATAATGTTCTGTGAAGTTTGAAGCCTCAGATAAAAGCATGGAACTTAAATCCATAAACTGTAATCCTATCCCCAATTAAAGCCGTTTACAAATTATGAATTAATGGGCTTATTGTATTACGGTGCTTGTCAAGAGCCGTCAGAGATCCAGATCTATATATGTTATGTAATAGATCTAAGTACTGTTTATATTGAAATTAACATTTGAATGTTTAGAAAATATTTAAATAAAAATATATTAAGTATCAAGTACAAAAAAAGAATAGCCTTTTCTGATCTATAGGTCAGATGATGTTTATCTTTGTATATGGTCGTTAACGAGGGTGTCACCGCCACGACTAAACTCCTTTACTTTTCCCAACCAATGTCAGTACCCATCAGAGTTGGCTGGACTCGGGGTGTCCTAAAAATGCCGAAATGTCCAACTCCCATAAACCGAGCTTAGAACCCGAGACATGTGCTGATATTACGTAAGGATGTTGTTTTGTGGAAACTACTGGACAGGATGTGACGTACTAAAAGGAGAGCTACTTGTGGTACTTAAGTCTCTTTTAAGTCATTATTTTATCAGTCTACGGTCTTTCTATGTAGTAACAGAACAAGAGGCTCTCGGTTTGGAATCCTTGTGCTTTACAACTCAGCTACCACCCCCAATTTACTAGATCTATATACATTTTGAATAAAGTTTCTGTCTGAATCCGCACAGAATGAAGACAGTGATTGGCGTATTTAACGACCCTCCATTAGTCTGTTTCTTCTTGTTTCCCTAGACCCACTGAATCTAGTCTATGTCGTTGGAAAGAGTTGTTCTGAAGTCCATGGGCAACATTTTCTCTCACGTAGACTAGAACTGCGACAAGGCAAACACTTCAGAAGCAGACAATCTTTGTCTCTGTACTTCTACTTGCTGTTCTGAATGTGGACTTGGTCCAGACTGACATAAATTGTTGTGACTTGGGAGATGTAAATGTTCTCAGCCCATCAACTTAGACACTGGAAAAAAAAACAAACACCTTGTATAAAAACACTGTAAATAGGGTATTACTGTGCATATACTATTTTATGTCTTCATAGGTATCCAAGTCGGAAGCTCTTTTTTTTTTTTGTCCCCAACATTATGGCCTACACTTGTCGTCTCTTGTAATCCTGATTTATATCTGTGCTTGCATATAAGCAAGATTCCCACACGCACATAGACTTCGTCGGCACACATAAAGACAATGGCCCCGTAGCAGTGTGCTAATACCTAGATCTATATGCACTGCATGTAGCTTACATATTTGTCACATCTTCAGTGAAAGCCGATTTCAGTTTACTTTTCGTTAAATTCGCCTGGCAATAGCTTCCCACCTTGGGTCTCATGTGTATGAGATATCTGTGTATGGGAACCGCATGATTGCTTCCCTGTTTTTTTTTTTTGTTGTTTTTTTTGTAGTACAAGTCAGAAAGTTTTGTGTGTTACCTGTTGTTATGTCAGCGCTCCCCCCCCCCCCCCCCCCCATGGCTGACCATTGGTGAGCATGACAGTAATATTTAAATGTGGGTCAAGGTGTCAGTATGATGACAAAACGTCTCCATCGGGAAAGCGTTTGAGCTTGCGTACAATCAGGCTTTAAATCGCTTAGTTTTTCATAGTTTGCGAACAAATTCCAACGTCCTTGAGTGGACAACAAAAACTTTGTGATCATGTACGACACGAGATGCACGGGGTCTTTTGGTTGGAACTATAAGAAATGGAACGCTGAAAAGTCTTGGCAGGTAACCCAGTTTTAGATACAGCGATACAGTTGCCTACTCGATATCTAACAAATTGTTGGATATTGTGATGGCCACGCCTTACCGTAGCCAGCTGATTTGGATGACTTGTATGCTCTTATGTGTTAGGAATCTTTAACTTTTGTAGCACTACAGGTAGTGTAGTAGTGTAAGATATGTAGTTTATAACAGAGTCTGTCACATTGTTGCCTTCAAAATTAACTGAAACTTTTCTTCCACTCGCATCAAGATGTAGACTGCTTTAAAAAAAATGTTTAAAACAAACGAAACTGAAGCCCGACGCTCTAGGATACACTGTTTGAGCATCACTGTTGAATGAACGGGGAAGCTTTATGATACCGGTACTGGGGTTTCTCAGGTTTTTCAGTTATGTTTTGACAGACTCCAATTCTAAGAGTATGCTGACCTTCACTCGGCCAATGTATATCTATGTATTGTTTTGGCTTTTGTGTGTGTGTGACTTCATGTGATGATAATGTGTACTCTCGAATAGTGTCACTGCTACTTTCAATGCATGTCAAATGTGGAAATTTTGTGTCAAGTAGCCAACAGGGAAGTTTGAGGCTGATTTAAATGATTGTCTCACTTGGTGTTTTCCCTTTCATTTGACTCACTCTAGAAGTCAATGGTTTCTGTGTAGACAAAAAAAAGGGTGTCACGTGTTCATCTGTTGAGTTTCTTTCAAGTATGACCAAGACAATGGTGAGATTGTTTTCTTCATGACACTTTAAACAAGTTTGTTAATGATAGTAATGATAAGACGTGTGCTGAAGGTGGCACAGAGTAAGGACTTTTCCCTCCAAACTGAAATTGTTCTTCGGCCGCCGAGTCATTCCTTTCATTCATAGTTATCTATCCCGTGAGTTTTCATTTGGTCTGAATGTCTTCTGACCTCTGCAGCATATTTATCTATCCCGTGAGTTTTCATTTGGTCTGAATGTCTTCTGACCTCTGCGGCATATTTATCTACCCCGTGAGTTTTCATTTGATCTGAATGTCTTCTGACTTCTGCAGCATATTCATTGAACTGACTTTTGTTACGATAACTCTTATTGCTTAGCGACTTGTGGACCCTCTTATTGGGTTGTATCTGTTTCATCTATCGGATGCTTTTTTTTTTTCGCTAGTCGCTAGAAATGATTTATAATAGACATATGTTACCCGCGACCCGCGGGTCTTTATTTGCACATTACTGTCGATATAGTCACTGAGAGTGTTTTGTAAACAATTAAACGAAATAATAATGTAATAAGTAAAGCGAATGTGTCAATGTAAAAATAGTGTGAATGAAGCTATCAAATCAGAATAGCTAATAGGCTTAAATCCATTTCTTCAAATTAAAACATTTGCTTGTAGGCCTACATATATTTGATTAAAATTTGAGATGAATAGACTTAATTTTGTATGTTCATGTGTTACAGTATAAAGTAGATCTTGAGGTAGACATAGATCTAAATCTACACTAACCTTGGTTAGGCCAATAATAGAATATGCATCCACCGTTTGGGACCCCTCAACTCAAGAAAACATTAAGAAACTGGAACAAACACAAAATAGAGCAGTGAGATTCATAACAAACGAATATTCACATTTGACTAGAGTAACACCATTAGTAAAATCACTAAATTTAGAAAGCCTTCAGGACAGAAGACTCAAAAGTAAAGTAGCAATTATACATAAAACACTGAACCATAATCTTCAAATACAAAAACAAAACTTAATAAAATACTCTGAAAGACACAAAAATAAAGGCACATTCCTCGTCCCCTATGCTAGGACAAATTTGTACAAATACTCCTTCTTCCCTAGTGCTATTATGGAATGGGTTGCCTGAGCTAGCCAGGAAAACCAGTGATTTGGCAGAATTTAAGTCATTGGTTAATATCCATGACTAAATGCATGACGCGTAGGACGTAATCATCTTCTTTTTTGAAGTAACGTCTGTATTATATAAGATAAGATAAGATAATCTAGAGTTAAAAATTGGTTTTCATAGAGTTCATTCTGTGTTGCGCATGCGTGATCTTTTTTCATGAAAGAATATAGGCCTATCTCAACACGGCTACGCAGTTTTATTTAGCGAACAGCGAACGAATGTATTAAAAATGCTTTAGAAGAACAAATTTGAATGTTAATTTGATTAAAATATGAAATGAATGGACAATAATTAGTATGTTTATGTGTTAAAGCATAAAACTATCTTTGCGAAAAGAAGTTTTATCATCTTAGAGTTCAATAAGAGTTTTAGACCTAGGCCTAGGAATAGACTCAGTAGAGAGATGTGTTAATCACTGTTAATGTGTAACCATTTGGTAATGTCTAATGAAAGAATGTTCGCCAGGAAATCTGTAGTCACAGATATCAGGAACTAATTTATGTAAAAAATGCTTTTGAAACACAAAATTGAAGGTTAACTTTATTATATAATGAAATCAATGGATCTTCTTTTGTATTTTCATGTGTCAAAGTAAAAAACTATCTGCGCAAAGTGTATTTCTTAAAATTAGATCTAGGTCTAAATCTTTTCTCATGTCAACATTGTTAACCATGACCTAGATCCATAAATACTATAGCTGTAATACAGTCGGACAACTTTTTTTTTTTTTTTGAGGGTCTTAAGTTTGTTTTAAGGCTACAATACATACACTACGGTCTAAGTTAGTACCCAAGGAACATTCCTGCCTAGTTTTATCAAGATTAGTCAAGCGGTTTTGATGTCTATAAGTAACATACATACATACATACACCTCACATTCTACTTTATAATATAGATGGCAAATAAATAAATAAATGGGCTCCAATTGTTAGGGAAAGTATGATGTGAAAAAAAACATTGATGTTTTATATGTGTTGCGGGGGTTGAGTGAGCAAGTTGTTACATTTTGTGACATGTACTTTTACAATCAGTCCTCTACCTCCATCCCCCGCGCCAAGCCTTTTCAGTTATCAGCGGTGCACTTTCTAAAAATAAAAATAAAAAACTTGAATATAGTGACCTTGAATGGGAAACGGAAAGAAGTTCAGGGCCTCTACTGATAGAACTGTCATTAGGCTTATTTTTAAGACAGGCTTATAATCACGTTATCATTTTAAAGGTAGTCTTCGACACGCACAGAATTTCCTTATGACATGGGAGCGGTCAAGGGGGGAATCTATTTAATTTATATGCAGAACTAAATACATTTTGTGACTGTGGGACTAGATTTTGGTGAGCCTTCCGATATTCTCGTCCCAGCACATAGCACCGCGACCTTGTAGACCTCAACACACACACACTTTTTGTGATTACGGTCACATTAGAAGAGTTCCCTGGTCACGTGATGACGTAGCTCACGACTTCATGCAAATGAGTTCAGTAACGAGAGCTCGCTATTTGCATATGGTAATTGAGTCTAGTTTCCTTCAGTCCATGTTACAATACATAGCGGAAATATCTCATGTTAGATTACCTCCAGGAACCACGTGACCACATAGTGTCCGTCGACACGAATATGGAGTCGTTGTTTCTACTCCTGTTACCGGTACTAAGTTTTTGGTACATACTTTGGTAGTAATTATATAAGCAATGTAACCTATGATCCGAGTGACCACATCCTGTCAGTAAATAATGAGAGTTCGTTATTTGTAGCACCAAAGTGTTAAAATGAATATTTAAAAACTGCGGTTTTAAGAGCAGCCCACATTAAAGAGCGTGGTCAGTTGTGCAGCTTTAAACTGCCGTAAGTTTCATTTCTTAATCTTCTGTGCTTCAGAAGAGTAGTTAAACTAACTAATCCTTATGAAATGAGCTTGATATCTCGCGTACCAATTCTTTACCAAGTCACATACACATACAACTCCAGATCCAATGATTTCGTGTCACTATGGTGACGAAGAGACTGCACTACTGTTTGTAAATACTACATAATCCGAGGCTGAATTAGCAACATAGTCGTGCCACGCATTACTTCCACACCTGTATGATGCAACGCCTTTGGAATCCATTTTGAAAACGTGCAAGCCCTTATTTCCTTCACTGTGGCTGGATTACAACTCAGTACTACTCAGTAAGCTAGTTTTGAAGTGTTCCCTTGAACATGAGAGCGTATTTTTAGTCGCCTGTACTACCTAACGGAATTTCCCTGTTTCTAAGGTTTTCTATGAAATTCCTTTCCATTGCATCATAGGCGGCGCATTTTCCCAGCAAGCTCTGGAAAACATATTGACCTCTCTCTGGCGTGAGCGGCTGCTAAAAATAGCCGATCAATGAGTGAGTGTGCGCAGTGCTAAAAAAAAGGGGAGACGAGCACCCGGTATCGTGCGATAGACGCTCGACCAATAAGCGCTTCCATCCATCGTAGTTCGCTTTATAAGAGGCTGTGTGTTTATTAACCTTACAACAATAGAGTGTGCACAATAGGCGTGTTCTTTGATATTGATCTACTATTTTGGATTTATTGATTACAGTGACATACTAACACAGTGCTACTGTGTCAGCGTGTGTGAGAAATACAAATAGCTAATACTACGAAGTGTACTACTGGCTTTGAAGAAATTTTGTGAACACGCTACACGTGAAGGCCAAAATGTGTTAGTGGCATCATGGGCAATATTCTCACCTCGCGTGGATACTACGATGTCCCTCCCTATATGAGACTACAAGTCCAGTCCAAGAGGGCCCCGACGAAGAGGGTAAATTTTATCTGGATGTTGTGTAATGTTGACTTGTTTGCTAAGACGTGATCACTGTGTAACGTGCTAGCGGCTAGGTTATATGGAGATCAGGTTGGCATATGTCGTGTTGACACGGTGTCTTATCACGATCACCAGATGACTTGGGCTGTAATTAAGCACAAGTGTAATAATTAGTTAATTAGTGTACAGTTGTAGTCTAGTACATTGGTGTACTGTAGACAGGGCAACAAGATAACTCTACAAAACTTTGTGAGCAGTAAGATAGAAACTAATCAAGGGACGGAATGAAAGATTACTTGAATCTAAAACAATAATGCTCAAGCTAGAATAACAATTATAACAGAACATTTCCAATCTCTTAAATGCAGCTTTTGTACCTCCTTGTCCAATTCGTTTCATACTTCTCTATCAAAGAACATATTACCTGGCCAAAATTCCTCGGTAATGAAAGGGGTGGAGGGGGGTATAGACAGAATCAATTATAAATCGGAGAGTTTAACTGAACAGAGTGGAGTGATACATCACGGTGTTGTAACTAGTGCTAAAAACAAGTAGGCCTAAGATCGACTGTTTCAATGGTTGTTTCAATGGATGAATATTTCATGGTGTATAGTTCTAGTACAACATAATTCAGTCCTCCTGTCCTTATAGATCTAGTCTTGGAAGTCTTAAAACTAGTGGTTCAGTGGGAAGCGTGGTCGATAGGCTAAGTACGCTTGAACTTGGCTTGTCTTGGCTACCTATGAAGGGGGCTCGAGGTTCGACACCCGACTCAGAGTTGTTTACGGAGCGCCTACGGGCAGCACGGAAAACCTTCTACCTAATACACCCTCCCCCCCACTGAACCACAAATGAGATTGGACCATAGCGTGAAAGAAGCGCTACATACAAGCTATAAATATTATTATAATTATTATAAGTGCTATCTTGCAGATAATACTTCAGAGTGTGTCAGGGTTACAGGTTTTGCTGTCTATCCTAACATTCTACATAGTTCAGTGCAGTTGAACTATTGGGTGTATCACTAGTGATTTGAAGAGACCTTGGACTATTTGAAATATAGAGCCCTTCTGGGGACCTTTGTAAGTCAAGATATGTCAGTGCTAAATATTTCTATAACTTGTTGCAGATAGGGCCTATTATATGCAAATTTGGCCTTGTGTATCACTTAACAATTAATCGTTATTTTTTTAAAGTATTTATCTG
This sequence comes from Biomphalaria pfeifferi, assembly GCA_030265305.1. NCBI lineage: Eukaryota > Metazoa > Mollusca > Gastropoda > Planorbidae > Biomphalaria > Biomphalaria pfeifferi. The sequence goes on from JASAOG010000100.1 coordinate 74,664, forward strand.
TAAGATACAACTGAGAGAACATTATTTTAGTTTCGGGGGGGGGGGGGGGGGAAGAGATTCGATGATTCTTTGTAATGCATGACGCATCTCTTCCATAGCCGTGAAATGATCGAACAAGTTGATGCAATAGTTCTGCTCACCATGGTGGTTCGTGTACAGTAGAATGAGTAGACATTAATAGTCACATGCTTGTCCAACAGATTTCTAGTAGTCTACATAGAGAACAGCACTGCTGGTAAATGTAGATTCTCGACAGTTTGGTTTCAATGCACACTTTTAGAGAACGATGGATACATTTGATGTGATTTCTAACCTTTATAAATGTTGTGTTCGGAGCATTTCAAATGTTTAGCTAACGAAACATTGCCGACATGGTTAAGTAGCCGGACTTTGTCAAGCCCCCCAGACTGGCTGGAGTGTCGGTTGACTGAATAGTAAAGTAAGATCCTAATCTCTAGTTTGTACACATCATTGCCAGTGGTGCTGGTGTTTGGTTTACATGTGTCGGATGTGTAGCTGAAGTGTGGTTTCTTGTATAGTGTCTCACCCTGTGGTTAAGAAAACAAGTCGTAAAATGTCTACAACGCGCGACATATTTTTTTTTTACACAGCTTATTGTCTATCGTCTTCACTCTGTTGTCGGTCTGGTAAAAACATTATTTTCTCCCGGTTTTCATTCTCGGATCACTGGAAACTTTGCACAATGATTCAATGTGCCTAACAAAACACGAATCAATAAAAAAAAACAACCTTAGTCATTTATTAAATTATTGGTAATTGTGGGAAGCGTGTCGAGAGGCTAAGTGCGCTTGAACTTGGCTTGGCTACCTAGAAGGGGTCTCGAGGTTCGACACCCGACTCGGGCAGAGTTGTGTTTACTGAGCGCCTAAAGGCAGCACGGAAAACCAACTCCTAGATACCCCCCTCCCCCCCCCCCCCCCCAACCGGTCCACAAATGAGATTGGACCAAAAAGCGATCTGAGCATGCTATAAGCATGAAAGTAGCGCTATATAAAAGCTATAATAATAATTATTATTTTCTTTGATATTCAATTAAGGGGAATAAATGTTACTTAATGAGATGTGGTTGTATACATGGATTCATTCCCCATATTACGTTTTGTCACTTTTTTCTCCCACTTCCCATTCTAGGATCAAGTTAAAATATTGCACAATTATTAATAATAATAATCTTTATTGTTTTGTCTTACAATTTGTGCATTACACCAAACAAAAAACATAACTATAAGAAACCAAAATGTACATTCACACCAGACTCACTCATAATTTACATGTGACAAAGTTTATACCAGATTGTTCTTATTTAATGATTTGATTGCCAGGGGGACAAAAGAGTTTTTGTGCCTGTTTGTCTTTGCTATTGGTGTCTTGTATCTCTTTTGTGATGGTAAAATCACAAAATCCTGACACAAAGGGTGATTCTTTATTTCGAGGATCTTGTTATCTTTTTTATAGATGTTTGTCTCAAACAACTGCCCTAATGGGGTTTGTTTTTTGCCAATGATTTTACCAGCAGCATTTAGGATTCTATAAAGTTTAATCGATGACAATGCAATAGTCAATAGAAAAATTAACCAGTTGGTTCATCAGTTAGTAGTATTTAATCAATTTTGTTTTGTGGTAGCAGAAAAGGAGTTAAAACCTGCCATCTTGAGATAAATGACAGTTAGCAGTTCTTTCCCTTAGCTAAGCTTTGTTTTTAAAAGTATTCTTTTTTCGCTTGCTTGTTTGATCTTGTTACAGCCACTCGCTTCATCCATGCAAGGAACTGCGCACCAAGAAAATCCACGTTTATCCTTAAATGTTTCAAGACCTCAATCGTCTTCTTTCTTATGTATGCTTCACAAGGCGGCTATCAAATCAATTTTACTAATTTGAGGCACGCTAGAATTATATCCAGCCTCATGAGACTGTCGTATTTTATTTTGTTGTTGTTACAAATGAGGTTGTGATAATAGTTGTATGTGTACTTAATATTTTGTTAAAATGACTACGAGTTCAATTCAACGTAAACAGTGCGCAACTTGTGCTTGAAACAATTAGTTGTATTTATTTTTCTACCTAGATCGACAACTTTACACTCGTCTCTTACACTGTTTTGGACAGATCTAATTCTACTTTGTATTTACATTCATACTGTTTATTCGATTTACGAGTGAACCCACATTTTTACAAAATGGCTATCGCAGCTAATCATTTTACCTTATTTTTTAATTTTGCTAAAAGGTTTACATTTAATGTTTCTTGTTTAAGGATTAGCGCCATTCGGTGCGACCGGCTAGGACTACGCTTAGAAACAAAAATGCGCAAGCGTCACTTTTCAGGTCTAACTTCCGGTTTACGGAACGATTGTATATTTATGCTGTCGGCAAAAACAAGTCAAACTTTACATATGAATGAAAGTAAAAGCTCAATCTGTTTAAAATCGACCAAATGCGGATCTTGCACGCGCATTTATTACCAGATCCATCCAGCTATCGATTTGAAATGTCAGTCTAAAGTAAGTTGTTTTTTTTTCCCGTGTAGAGCATAAACCGTTTTCACTTTACTTCATCCGTGATTATGCCCCTTTTTAATAGTACCCTTTGATAGGTCAACCTCATGAGAAGAGGCAGTGGCGTAGATAGGAATTAGTCATCATTTGGGGCCCGGGGGGCTTGACCTCTTTGGGGGCCCCTGCATTTTGCGAATATTTAATGTAAAAAAATAATTTCGAACCCTCATTTAGGGGCCCCCCTCAAGTGGGACCAATGTCATGATGCAGACTAGGTAGGGTGGTCACCTGGTCAGTTCCTTTGTGTTTTTGGACAGCATATTGTCTGGTGTTCACACCTTATCTCTTCCTGTCATTCTTCAGATGGTAGAGTTTCAACTAATGCACCTAAATAGTCATTCCTGAAGGCATTCTATAGCTTGTAATATCAAGCTTGATAGGTTTATATGGATACAATGACAGTCAAGTGAAAGATTTTGTTACTTATGTTTGTTTCTTATAAACAGCATTGTAAAGATCCATAAATACAATTTCTATTATTGCAACCATCTGATAGTGTAGATTGGTATAAAGATTTTGAAAGATGCACGATTTTATCTTTTTGCATATATCTATTATATTCCTTGTCTTCTAGAAGCACAGTAGAGATTCACTGTTATTTCTTCTAAAGTTTAAATTTATGAATAATATAGCAGAGTTGTAGAGTTGAAGAGATGTTTAAGAACTACAGAAAAATGTTCAATTGACTCTTAACAAAATATGAGAAAAATAAAAACAGAATGCATCATTTATTATCTGCAAGACAATCTAAAAATTAGACTTAAAATTGATTAGGAAAACATCTAATTGGTTTGCACTAGGGAATTTTCTAAAAGTTCATTCCACCATATTTGTTTCATAGTTTTGTGTGTAACTTAAAATTCCTGATCAAAGTTGAATTCATGTGTTCTTTTTGGTCCTATATTAGTTTATCCAGTCCTTTTAGGTCAAATATTCTTTTATTGAGTTGAAAATATTTTATTTGTTCTAATCAGTTTAGGTATCTATATTTCATGCATGGAAAGAAATAAGAAGGCTGTATAATGTTGTTGCACATGTACTATTTGGTAGTGTCTTTGTTTTTTAAATCAAGTTTTTATTCTCCATATTTCAGAATACAGATGGAGTTCGTATGTCACGTATGTGTACTGATAATAAATTAATTAGTATTTATGATGATAACATAGCAACAGTCTATGATGCCTTTCAAAATGGATTAAAGGAATCTGGTAATTAATTTTTTTTTCTAAATATTTACGTTTGCATTTGCAATCTTCAAAATATAATAGAATAGGAACATATAACTTTATATAGCAAGGTTATTTAAACATTAATTTGTTTGGATTTTTTTTTTAATAATGTTTTTAGCATTTCATTTTTTTTTTATCTTAATATATGCACAAGTTTGAAATAATTTTTTCTATCTGATGTTAGTTTAACAAATGATGTTTTAATTAGATGTAACTCTGGCTACATTCTGTTCATTTCAAGACCTTAAGTCAGCAGGGCAAATAAAATACACATCTAATCATCTCATAGGATTAATAGGCCTAGTAGAAGAGACAGTTTTTTCCATTTCTTATTAAGAAATAATAGCATACAAAATAGAAAGAAGCTACGTGTCATTGTATCAACAATGCATTTTATGCTTGTCTGCTTTAGACTTAATTAAAATTACTAACTATAAGCTTTGTTTGTTTAAAACAGGGGATAAACCATGTCTTGGTTACAAGCCTTCACCAGATAAACCATACACATGGATTACATATAGAGAGGTTACTGTTATGTTTTAATCTTACTTCATTATATCTCTTTCCCATTCTCTCCTTCTCTTGTTCTTCACTCATTGAAATGTTCAACTAGTTATATAGTGATTGTCATTTAGCTAGTTTGTATAGTGATTGTCACTTAGCTAGTTTGTAAAGTGATTGTCACTTAGCTAGTTTGTAAAATAATACATGAGTCAACTTTTACAAAATGTGTATTATTACTATAGTAATTTTTTTTTTTTTGTGTCTTTTTCATACAAATTGAAACCTGTTTCCTATGTTCTAGGTCAATCAACGTGTTGCTCATCTGGGATCTGGTTTGGTTCAATTAGGCCTGGAGCCACAAAATAAAACACATGTTGGCGTTTATTCACAAAATAGGCCAGAGGTATAATGTCACTGTAAATGATTTTCTTTGGTTATAAAAAGGAAACTGCTAATACAATATTATTTTCTTTGGTTATAAAAAGGAAACTGCTAATACAATATTTTTTTTCACATTTGGTTTCTGCTTTGTTACAGTACATAATAATAGATCAAGCAATAATCCGGCATTCTATGACTGGAGTTCCTCTCTATGATACGCTTGGGGTAGATGCATGTAATTTTATCATTAACCAAGGTAAATTTTACTCTTTTTTTATTCATAATAAATAACACAACTTCTTGATGAGACCTCATGCTACATTACTTTTTCAATATTTAATTCTCAACAGCCCATAATCCCTCAATTTCATGGACTATATATTCTTAGTGTGACAAACACACTTGCCGGGGATTATATTATCAATACTTGACAAGTGTATTTTCTTCAAACTTCTTTAATAACTTCAACTTTCACATCAAATTAACTTCTTAATTCAGTTACAACTTGACTTGATACTTCATAAATAAAACTTAAATGATACATGAAACTTCACTTAGTATAACTTCAACTTCAACTACTAAAACTTTTCTTAATGGACCCGCTAATATCATAAAACTTATTACTAATTGAGGACTGAGCGAGGACCAACGCTCTACAAGAACTACTACTATGCGAGGACCCCGTCTGACTTTCCCTTCCCTTAATTTATACTTCCTTTGATCGTACGTTCCAGAATCCTGGAACCTTCTCCGATAATTATTTTAGTAACTTTGACCTTCTAGAAGCTGACGTGTGCTATTTTTTTTTTCCCTTAACCTCTTAATTCGATTGGATATCTAAAATTAACTTGTTTACGCTGGACACTTGCACTGGTTTGAACTCGAGCTTCTAGAAACTGGTCAAAATTGGTCACAGACTTGACTCGTGACACTTAGCTATGATACAGCCCCCAAATTCATGTACTATTTGTGGATAGCCGCCTCTATTATAGCTGTGATGTACATGTGCATCCAAAAAATACCTGTGTTGTGCTCTGCTATTACTGCTATGATATACGCTTGACTATTATAACTGCAATACATGTGTTCTATTATATAAAACAAAAAAAAGGTTTCTGTAATCTTTCTCGTTCAATGTTTTGTTTCAGCTGAGTTGACAACTATATTCTGTGACAACAATGATAAAGTTTCTACTTTGCTTGATCGCAGAAAACAATTTCCTTGTTTAAAAACCATAATTATTATTGATCAAATGAATGAAAAAAATAGAAATAAAGCAGCAGAAGAAGGTGTGCGTCTATTACAATTGGAAGATGTGGAGGTAAGCTATCAATTAATTAGAACAGTCAGCAATCATTTGTCCTCATTGAGCCAAAATTTATTTGATGAGCACATGGGAAAACTGTTTTTGTACGTACTACTAGTGACACCATGTTTCACTTTCATTCCACCTCAGCCTTAAGTTTGTTTCTCCACAGAATTTAGGAAAGGAGAATCCTGTAGCACCTACTGTAAGTATAATTACTCTAATCCTTTATACATAACAACTGTCTCTTTCCAACCTAATTTTAAATCCACACCCTATATAGTACTATTCTGAAATCCAACCTATTTGATTTAATTTTTAAAATGATGAATAAAATTTTTTTTTAATAATCTATGTATATTTATCATCAGTGTAACTATTACTAACCCAAATCCCTACCCAAATCAAAATATCCACATACCTACATATGTTCATCACAGCCATGCGCTCCAAGGACTCAACACCTCTAGTTGTGCTGTGATTTTTTTCTTGTTGGCTTACACATTCCCCATTGAGCTTACACAAACTACTACATTCATAAGAACTATCTTTTCAAAGCTTATTTAGAATAGTTTGCCATTTTAATTCTTTAAAAGCTATATAAATTAACCATTTTTTTCCGCAGTCACCTAAACCAGATGATTTATACATGATATGTTATACAAGTGGAACTACTGGTGAGATACTTCTAAAGTAACCATTATAGAATTTGAATTTCTTAACTTTTCCACGGCAAAGAAAAAATGTTTTTATTAAAAAAATCTAGATAAGGAATTGTTTTTTTTTATGTAGTTTTTCATATGAAATTTCTGCAGTACAAATTATGCGTAGTTTTTTTTTTTTTCATTTCTTTTCTAAGCATTTAAATTTTTCTAAATTCTAGGTACACCAAAGGGAGCTATGTTGAGTCATAGAAATATAATAGCAGTGTTTGCAGCAGCTCAAGAATTTTTGGTAAGTTGAAAAAAGAAAATTTTTTGAAGAAGTCAACAGTAATGTTAGACTTTAGTTATAAAGGTATCAAGTACTAAGTCTTAAGATTAAGCATTATTTACCTTTATTTGTATCTTGCCTTTAGAAAAACTGTGGAAGTAAGATTTACCAAGACGATATTTTAATTTCATACTTGCCCCTGGCCCATTCTTATGAGAGAGTTATTGAGGTGAGCATTAACATTAGCATTCATTTTGTTCTGCCATAAGAGTTTAAAAGAAAAGAGAATTTTGTTGTGTCTTACATTTCTGGTAATTTCCATGTTCACCTTTTCAGGCTCTAATTCTAGCAGTGGGAGCTCGCATTGGCTTTTTCCAGGGGGACATTAAAAAATTAATGGATGATCTCAAAGAGCTGCAACCAACTTTATTTCCAACTGTGCCTCGTTTGCTCAACAGATTTTATGACAAAGTAAGTTTTCTTTTGTCTACAACTATGTTTAACTTTGGTTTTAATGTTTTAACTTTCCTCTAAGGCAACTTTAAAAAAAAATTTTTTTTTAGGTTTTAACAGGTGTGAATTCAAGCAAAGTCAAAAAATTCTTGTTTAACATGGCTCTAAAAAGCAAAACTAAAGACTTAAAACGGTATGTTATTTAAGTCAATATTTAATTTAATACCACACCCCCACCCCTTTTTTTAAAATAAAGTTTTGTTTCCGAAATAAATATAATGTTTTTATTTTTTTTAACAGTGGCATTATTCGGAATGATACTATTTGGGACAAATTCATTTTTCGTTCTGTTCAACAAGCATTAGGAGGTCATGTCCGGATCATTACGACTGGTTCAGCTCCTATCTCAAGCACTGTGCTTAGTTTTTTGAGGTGCATTGTAGGCTGTCCTGTAAGTTTACAAATTATTTTTTTCTTACCTTTATAGACTAATAATATCATAGTACCTCAAACAAATTTTCTGCTATGCCTTAATACTGTATAAAAGAAATTCTTTGATTTCATTTCTGTTTGCAAAATAAGTTATCAACTTTTGGTTCAATTTGTATGCTTTATAGATCCTGGAAGGCTATGGGCAGACAGAGAATACAGCTGTCAGTACACTTACAGTTCTTGGAGATCCAGAACCAGGTTGGTACATTCAGTAGCTGAAAAGTTCTACATTTGTCAACAAAATTATGCTTATTGTAACAATAATTGTGCAAATATCTATAGAGTAATATTAATTATGCTCTTCACAGGTCATGTTGGACCTCCATTACCATGTAATATGGTGAAGCTCTGTGATGTTCCAGAAATGAATTACTTTGCTAGAGATAATAAAGGAGAGGTAATCAAATCACTGCAAAAGAATGAAATAGAATGTTAGGATTAGATAAGACCTTTTTGTTCTGCAACATTGAATACTCTTAATCCAATAATATATATCTCTAAAGGTTTTAATCTGAACAAAAAAATATAGATTGTTTTAAATGTCTACCGGTACTTATCTCAGACTAAAATTCTTGTCAATTATATTTCTCATTGTCCTTTAACTCAATGAGTGTGGACGTCTATCCCATAGACGGTCTGACTGCCCCTAAACGCACGGAACGTCTATCTCATAGATGTTCATACCCTACCTTTGTTTCGTTGCATTTTTAAATTAAACTTTTTAACTAACAACAGTGGAACTATTTTTACTTTATAAAAGAGTTCTTCATCCTTTGTTTACATAGAAATTAGAAGCTTATGGCTTTATTTAGACATTTATTTTTATTTTTTTGTACGATGTAAAAATACGTCGCAATGACTACGCTAGTCCAGGACACACCCACAATGTTTACTACTGAAGAAACTTTATAATTATTCTAAAATTTAATACAAATAAATAGTAATAATGAAGAATTTGATCTAGATATAGAGATTAGATCCAGCTAAGTCTAAATTTAGCGTATTTATATCTATATTATTAGTATTTAGATCTAAATCTATTATTGTCAGTAGGCTAGGTGTAGAGTGTAGATCGAGATTGACTAGATCTAAGCTTTTATCTCTAGATTTAGACTCTATATCTAGATGTATCTCTAGATCTAGGCTTATGATAAATAAAAAGAAAGGAAATGGTAGATCTACATCAAATAATCATCCGCTGTGGGCATTTTTTGCCCATTTTCTTTTTTTCTTTTTTTTTTTTAGTATTGTTTATCTGTAAAAATCTACATCATGGCTATGCTTGTCCAAGACACATCCACAATGTTTACTACTGAAGAAGCTTTATTATTGTTTTATTTATACTTCTATGACATCACATTTCTTTTTGAAATAAATGTCAATAGTCTAATATGATGTTTCAACAGTAATGCAAAGATCAAAATCTATATTTAGGTCTCAGAAGTTCGAAAGCTGGCATCCATTTTTTTTTTAGGGTCATATTGATTATAATTTGTATCGTATATTTAAATAGAAAGATGTTTACATTTTCACATTCTCCATTCATTTACCTTTATTTTGATACCAAATATGTTACTATAGCTTCATTGGTACTTGAATAATAAATTTGTTTTAGGCATGTTTGGAACATTTTCTTTTTCCAAAAAAAGTAGCATTTTTTTGAAAAAAAAACCACTGCACTCAATGAGATAATTGTGTTGTGATTCTATCATATTTTATCATAAACTATGTTCATAAGTTACTTTAAAAACAGTTTGATTTGTGGGTTTATTTCTATAGTATATGTAAACTTTCTTCTCAAAATTTTACATATTTGGTGGGATTGAGGAGAGAAGGGAAATTTCATTAAAAGATTAAGATTGACTAGATGCATTTAATTCATATTTCTGTAGCTAAGGACAAGAAATTAGGTTAACTTGTGCTAAGTAAAAAAAAAATTATAGGCTTTGTCTAATTAAGCAACTTTATTTTCATAGTTTGTAGTTTCAACAAAAGTATTATCACATGACTTAACACATTTGTATAATTGACTTTGTTTGAAAAACAATGACTTAAGTTCTTTACTTTTTCAGATTTGTATTAAAGGTCCCAATGTATTTCTTGGCTATTTAAAAGATGAGGAAAAAACTAGAGAGGCTCTAGATGAGGAGGGTTGGCTACATACTGGTGACATAGGAGCATGGACGCCAGTCAGTATTTTTCAAGCACAACTTTTTTTTTTTTATTATTCTTAATATTAATTCATTTTGATTTCTTTTTAAAATTATCTAGTCAGTGAGAAATTATTTACAACTAATTGATTTCTTATATTGATCATTTGAAAATGCCTACTGTGAAAAACAAGTTACTAACAATACATGTAACATTACTGGAATGTGTGTGGATAGATTTCTTATATTGATCATTTGAAAAATGCCTACTGTGAAAAACAAGTTACTAGCAATACATGTAGCATTACTGGAATGTGTGTGGATGTGGCTACCTTCAATCTATTTTTCAAGCTGAGCAGGACAAGAGCTGAGATGCCACGTTGGGTAGTGGTGAGAGGCACATCTAATTCACTTTTATCTCAACTTCTAAACCAGTTTCTATGAACTATTAATGGTCATAGGGGTGTCGGACATAGTGTGTGGAGAACAATATTTGTTGAGGCTCAAAACATAAATTAGAGGGCTAAAAGTAACTGTTGTGGATATGTTTGTTTATATCAATTGTCTCTTTCCCCCCCCCCCCCCCCAGTGTTTGTTTCTAATTGTGAACTGAAGTGAGATTGTGCACCTACAATCCTATGTGTCTTGTGCCTTTACTATGTGTGTAGTTATTTTCATCATTCATTGTTAAAGAGCTTTAAATGTTAACAGTTAAGACAGGTATGTGCACTGACAAATAACTATTTTTATGTAAAATTTAATTTGAAAATATGTTTGTAATAAGTAAATTTTAACTTTTTTTTTCTAAAATGATACAATTTCCTCAGATAACATACTACTAGATTTTTGACTTAAAATCAACAAAAAATGTGTGCTTATTGGCCCCAGTCCTAGTTGTCTCTTTGAATTCAAAAGATTCTCACATGCAAATCTTTTTATGCAATATTTGTCTTTTGATAGGCAGTTGTTTTTTTAACTTGGATTAAAGACTTCTCTAGCCTTAGGCAAAAAACATTGTACGCACATAAAGTAGGCTTTTTTTAGTGAGGAATATGGCCAAAATACATGCTATGGAGGCAGAGTGGTAAAGTGCTTCTGAACAGAAGGGTCTGGGTGAAGACTGGGATTAAGACCCCTTCCCCCAGCCCCTCTAATGAGACAACATTTAAAGGCTGCTGGTTGTTTTGATAGCCACAATACCCTCATTAACCATCAGCCATAGTAACAGCATCTGCCCCATAGATTGAAAATCTGAAAGAGGTACTTTACTTATCTTTGTCATGCACAATTTGTTTTTCTCATACATAATTGACAATAGTTATCACCTAGCTTAATAGACTGTAGTGAGTAAAAGCATTTAATTTTTTTTTCTTTTAGAATGGGACTTTGAAAGTGATTGACAGAAAAAAGAATATTTTTAAACTTTCTCAGGTATGTTCAATTATTATTCAATATATTGTTTTAAATATTTTTTAGTAGTCTATAAATGCAGTGTTAGGAAACAAGAAACATTTTAATAATGATGTTAAGACTTAGGAGGGAAAAAAAAAGCAAGTGGAAACACAATCATAATGAAAGATATTTAAGTTTGTGTATCAATACAGTGAAACTTGATTACCTACACTCTAACACTGTATGTATTCATGTCCTGTAGGGTGAATACATAGCTCCAGAAAAGATAGAAAACATTTTTGCTCAATCCCCGTACGTGGCCCAAGTCTATGTTCATGGAGACAGTCTGCAGGTGAGAGGATTAGACATTTTAAAACAAAATGGAAACATACTTTTTGTAATCTAGTTAATTAAAGATGATTAAATTAGCAGGTAGGATTACTTCTAGGTCTCTACATTTTCTATTACTTTCACTCCTGCATTTTATCTATTGAATTTCAACCAGAACATTGTAAGCAAACTCTTAACACTTTGATGGTATTAACTTTTTGACTCATTTTTTTTAGGCTTTTCTTGTGGGTATCATTGTACCAGATGCTGAAACATTACCCAATCTCTGTACTAAGCTTGGCGTTAGTGGTTCCCCTAAAGAACTTGCGCAAAGTCCAGTAAGTATTCATTAACTTTTGTAGGAAACCCTTTTTGTCTTTTAAATAGATGGTTTGTTGTCTTGATCAGGCGATCAACACAGCCATTTTGACCTTAGACACATTTTGCTCTTTTCTCATGGATGTGGTTTATAGTCAGTATACTTTGATAGGATTTATACTTGGATAATTACCTTGATCTTTTTATGAGTGTTTTTTGTGAAAGAGAAACTGAACCTGAGATAAGTCTTATCCTATTTTATTGTTGACTTTTGCAGGCTGTAAAAGATGCAATACTAAAAGATTTAACAGAATTGGGCAAACAGCAAGGCTTATCATCATTGGAAATGGTTAGTAGCAAAACTTTTGAACATTAACTTCATTTGTGACTTGATTTGTAATCCTTTGAAAAGCAATGGACTGCATATATTTTTAGAAATTATGTCAACTTCCTTTTTATAGGTGTTACATATCTAGTTATTTGAAAACATTGAAATCCTAATAGGTAAAAATTTATCTTTGTGAAAAGCTGCAACTTAAAATATAAACTAGTGGTTTGCCATGTAGTAAGCCTGGCTTCTCTGTCAATTTTACAAATGTTTATGGATCCTTTCAGAGGGGAACCACAAGAACCACACTAACATTGAATTGATCTGTTTCAATAACTTTTTGTTCACAAGTCAATCATCCTCTTTGATTGGACTTTTGGCTTTCCTATTTAATGTGGTAGTTTCTTCTATTTCCTCAAATGTTAAATTTGCTTTGTTTATTTGAAGTTATAAACTTGTGTTAACTTTTATTTTAGGTGAAAGACATTTATTTGCATCCTGATTTATTTTCTGTGGAAAATGGACTTCTTACACCAACCTTTAAAACTAAAAGACAAGATGTGCAGAAATTCTTTGCTAAGGAAATAGAAACAATGTACGACCGAGCAACAGAAAACATTAGGTCATAAATATGTTTATTTAGTTGATTATGTGTTTGCTATGAAAATATTTTAAATATTAATTACTCATGATACCGGTTTAAAGGCTCTTTTGAATGTACTGTGGTTATTAAATCCACTGTATAAGTATGTAACGTATGATCTGTTCTGACGAAATGACTTTTTAAAATTATTTTTAGTTAAGATCAAACAAAAATGTAGTAAAATACATAAAATACTTGTTTCTCTCAATTGAATCGCTTGTCTATCTTTACTTGAAAACATTAAACACTTATAAATGGTTAAATTAAGATGAAAATCAAATACATTATAGTGAACCTCAGAGCAGTTTTAGAATCTCTATTTATTAGAATTCTGTTGTTACCAAATATTCATTTTGCCAGAACAGATCACATCTTAAGTCACCTAATATAACAATTCTGACATATATATTGTCTTTAAAAACTAGAAATAGTCTAATTAAAACCCTCTTTAATCTAGTTTTCTTTTCCCTTTTGGTAAAATAAATAATAAATTAGTAAACAGTATATTAAATTTCTGTTAACTCTTGACCAGGTCATGTACTTTTGCCACAACAAATGTAGAAGTGTTTGACCTTTGAGATTTATTTGAACACATTTTTATTATTGCTTTCAATTTGTTTGGGGAAGAGAATTGTTTTTTTTTTATTTTGAATTCCATGAAGTCAACATAATGCTTCATTCTTAATGCCTTTTTTGGGGGGTCTGTCAGCTACCAAAGAGCAATTAATGACTTAACTATTATAGTTTTAGAATCTTTATTTGAAAGTGTTAAATGGGCTATAGCAAATACATGTCTAATTCTCAAATGATTCAACATATTCTCCTAAAGGTCTTCTAATAAGATCTGAACACATCAATGTTCAAAACAGTTGTACATAGGGAGCCACAACAGCTAAGTGTGTTTCTATCTTTGATGAGATTTTTACAAATATTTTCTTGAGTGTGTCACATTTGGAACAAATGTCAAACCCAAAGGGCCTTTTTATAAATACCTTTTTATTAGAAATACTGCCATAGATGTGTCTGTCTGCCACATTACATTTGAAGGTAGAATTGTTTTCTTTTCATCTTTTCTGCTGCTAACACATTAAAACAAAAAAGTCTGAGGAAATCTGACATGGCAGCAGCTGGCATACAAAATGTTCCTATTGTTGTATTTTTAAAAAAATTAATAATTATATTTGTTATTTATAACCATGTTAATTATTGTTGTGACATATTTATATTTCACCTGTCCATTCATACTATATTCCAAATGTGCAAAATAATGTTTGAATAATTTTGTTGACCATATCATCTCATTTCTTGTTTCCTATTAGATCAGTTCATATAATCGGAGACAGACTATAAACATGTTTATAGCACATAATTAACAGCAAACATTTTTGGTTTTGTCATCTTTCAAAATTAAAACAAAGCCAAAAATTTTATAACATTAAGAATGGGTCAGTCGACTTTTTTGTTTCTATGTCTAATAAATGGAGGAAGTTGTATGAATGAGGTCACCTCTCTTGTTCTCTGTGGTGTGTGTGTGTGGGTTTTGGTTGTTCATTTTAAGTGGACAGTTCCAAGAATCTTTAAATTGTCTTGTAAATAAATAAGATTTACTTAATCATTTTTGTGAATTCATCTGTATTTTTTCAAACTAATTTCATATAAATTGAACAGAAAACTTATCTAAGAATGCTGAAAGAAATTATAACAGTGGAACCCTTTCTTATGCAAGAATTACACAAGCTATGTGCAAAAGCTCATAGATCTTAGCCTATTTTACATTTCTAAAAGAGACTGTTTGGACTCCACATAAAAAAAAAAGGTAACTGCCCTTGTGTCCATGTAGCTATTATTGTGTTAATAATACTAAAGTAACCATTTTGCAATTAATCTTGCAGTTTATAAAATTGATAAATGCATTTGTATTAATTTTGTTTACTTATTTTCAACAAATTATGCTCTATGGGTTCCACTGTATAATTGTTACTAGCAATAGGCTACCAATATAAGCTCTATAGGTTATTTTATTTTCATGAGCTATTAGCATTTTATAATTTAGATAGGTGTTTTTGTGTTGTTTTTTTTGTTGTTTTAAATTATTTCTTACAGCAAATAATTTCTGAATGGTAGGCTTTGTGTGCATTTCTTCACCTGTGCACTATTTTACTCCAGAGTTCAATTCATTACATTTAATTTTGCTTGGCTTTGTAAGCACCTAAACCTTTAGTCCTTCTAAGCAAGCTTCATTGTTTCCCCTACTAGCAACATTGGTCATCAATTAAATGTGGTGTGTTGTTTGTGTGGATAGAGTACTAGGACATAATGGTGATATCAAGTGTGTGAGTCCATAATAAAATATTATTTTCAAACTCTCTGGATGTTGTTCTTATCTGTACCAAATACCCGTCATGTTTAGAACCAATAATACTGTCATTCAATTCATCCAGTGCACACACATTTGCTATACACATGATATTCAAAACTTAAATCTAGTTGGAAAGATGCTTTTTAATTAAAATGGTGACATTCTCCTGGACTATTTCATAAAAAAAAATTATATGTATAAAATCCTTTTAAAAGAATGAAGCTTATCTGCCCTTTAAAACTATCTCACTGTATAAGTTATTTCCCTTATTTATTTTAATAAATATTTTTTTTGTTTATTGATCAATGATTGGTTAAGTACAATCAATAAATGTTTTAAGTATCACGTTGATAAGAGAATACGCGAGGAAGAAATAAACCCAACAAATTTAACGATATCTAAATACTGAAGTATTAGTTTCCTTTGTTGTTTTCAAACAAAACAATTACCAGTAATTGTCTGATTTCTTTCTTTTAATTATTGCTTCATGTCTTGTATATGCCAATGAATAATTGCTCGAAGTTTGAACTTGATCCGAGAATGGGTGTGGGAGAAGTTTACATTGAGTTCATCTAAGCTTTGTGAAAGGTAAAGTTCGTCCTGTTCCATTCCAAGAGAAAGTAATCCCTTGTAGTTGTAGAAAGGAGGCATTGTGGGTAGTGTCCCCAAATAGACAAAAATCTATGCAATGTGCACGCTAAAATGATTTGTTTAATGTAGTGTGGACCTACTGGTTCCTCCAAATAAAAAAAAAGGGAGAAACAGATGAATGCATCTTCTGCGTGTTTCACACCTCGCCTATAATTTAGCCTATGGGAGGGGCGGGAAGTATGTTAATATCATGGTCTCAGGTTGGAATAAAAAGTTAAGTAGCTATGATACACACGAAACCAGATTATACAAATACAAAAACCAAATAAGACTCAAGGATAGACGCACTTCTCTTATTCCATATGCTAGAAAAACATTCGTACAAGTGCTCCTTCTTCCCTAGTGCCATTAGAGAATGGAATGGGTTGCCTTAATCAGCCAGGAAAATCAGCGACTTGGCAGAGTTTAATTCATTGATTAACATGCATGATTAGATTGACACATAAAATGCGTAGGGCGTAACTATCTTCTTTTTTTTAAAAAAAAAAACGTCTGTAGTATATAGTATATAAGATAAGAATATGACCCTTCATACTTCAGAGGCTTTACATGTTCCAATGTTCCCTCGGTAATGAAAATTTTTATATCCTAGCCCACTAGAAGGTAGAGGATTGCTGCGGGCAGGGTTTGAACCCGGGACCATCGAGACGACGCATATTGGCGTCTTATTCATTAAGAAAACGGACCCCTGAATACGACGATAGCTTTTGGCCTAATTCTTATCAAATATAGACGTTGTTTACTTCAAAAAAGACGTTTACGCCCTACGCAAAAGTAAATGTCTGTAATACAGTGTCGCCGTCGGAGGTATGGAGAGTGTGTGTGTGTTTCTATGGTGACGGCGGGAAAAGGTTAGCGATTGGTTGTGAAAGTTGCAAAATAAAGGGCACTGTCGTCAGCGGTCTTAGATAGGGGAGACGAATCCATATGGCCAGATTGAAAAGAAGTGTTATTGTAGTGAGTTACATTTTGTTCAGAATACCATTTGATATTAAGCCCATGGGCGTAGCCGGATGGGGGGGGGGGGGGGTTGGGGTTCAACCTCCCCCCCCCCCGAAATGAAATCCCCCCCTGTGGGAGGGAGATCGGAATTTTCAGACTGATTTTTTGCTTTGATTTTGTTTACTTTAGGTGAGATTTTGAGACTAAACTATCACTTGCCCTTGCACAGCAAAGGAAGTTTTGAGTTTAAAACCCCCTACCAGGGGTTTTTGAGCTTAAAACCCTTACCAGGGGGGTTCGAGTTTAAAACCCCCTACCAGGGGGGTTCGAGTTTAAAACCCCCTACCAGGGGGGTTCGAGTTTAAAACCCCCTACCAGGGGTTCTCGCAGTTAAATTTCACTCTTCTATAACACAAAACAAACAAAAAATGCAAACTACAAACCCCCAAATTTCACGAGCACAGTTAATGAAGATTTTCATTTTTAAATCCCTCCAAAATTTACGATAAATCCGCTCTTCAAAATAAAAAAAGAAAACTACACACTCAAAATTCTATGAGCGTAGCCAAAGGGGTTTTGAGTTAACCCCCATCCCCTCTTCAGTAGGATTTATAGCTAAAAAATACGTCTTCAATACCCGGTTTAACAAACACAAATTACGCACTCAAAATGTTATGAGCGTAGCTAAATGAATTTTACCTCAGTGGGGTTTGAAGGTAAAAAAATACCTCTTTAATATTAAAAACAAAGCAAATTATACACTCAACATATTATGAGTGTATTCAAAGGGTTTATGAGTTTAAACACCCCTCCAGTGGAGTTTGAAGCTAAAAAATACATCTTCAATGTAAGAAAAAAAGCAAATTACGCACTCAAAATGCTATGAGCATTGCCAAAAGGAGTTTTGAGTTTAAACCTCCCTTCAGAGTGGTTTGATGCTAAAAAATTCCTCTTCAATATAAAAAAAAAAAGCAAATTACACAATAAAATTATTTGAGCGCAGCCAAGACAATTGGGGGTTTTGAGTTTAAATCCCTCTCCTACAGATGGCCTTTTTAAAAGTTTAAAACCCCTCCAGATGGTTTTGAGTTTAAAATCTCCATACAGAGCGTTTTGAGGTGGAAAACCTCTATCTTCAATATTATTCTAAAGCAAACTACTGTTACTAAATTATATGACCGTAGCTAAATTGGATTTTGAATTAAAAAAAACATAACGTTAGAGATTTTTTAATTTAAAACCCCCAACAGATGATTTTGACGATAAAACCTTTTCAATATAAAATCTAAAGCAAACTACAGTCCCTTATTTCCAAGAGCGTATTCAAGAATGGCTACACATTTCTACCAGTTGCGGGGATCAATTAATAAAATGCAGTGAATAGTCATCTGCCGAAATTGAAAAACACTAAATATGGCTCAACAAAGATGGCTAAAACAGATTTTAGAAGTCAGTTATAGAGATCGAGTGTACATCAAGAAAATCCTATGCCAAACAGGGAGTCGACCCTTTAGTAAGATTGTGACAGAGCGTCGCAATCCCCCCCCCCCCCCCCCGTAAAAAAAAACCTGGCTACGCCCATGATTAGGCATATTACTTAAAGTCTACTACATTGATTTCATTTTTTTTAAGTTGAATTGTTTATCATATTGTAATAAAAGTTCTATTTAATTTTGTTCACCAAAGATGTTTTTCAAGTTATTTCAAGTTTTATAAGTTAATTTAAGATATAGCATAATACGCCTACAGCGGTTTAGTTGTTTATCAGCAGTTTGATTACAAGTCAACGACCATCCGCAACAGTGACCCAACTTTTTTTACTATCAGTACGATTTAAACACCAAAAGAATAGGCCTACATTTCTGAAGCTCTTATCTTATCTTATATAATACAGACGTTACTTCAAAAAAGAAGATGATTACGTCCTACGCGTCATGCATTTAGTCATGCATATTAACCAATGACTTAAATTCTGCCAAGTCACTGGTTTTTCTGGCTAGCTCAGGCAACCCATTCCATGCTCTAATAGCACTAGGGAAGAAGGAGTATTTGTACAAATTTGTCCTAGCATATGGGACGAGGAATGTGCCTTTATTTTTGTGTCTTTCAGAGTATTTTATTAAATTTTGTTTTTGTATTTGAAGATTATGGTTCAGTGTTTTATGTATAATTGCTACTTTACTTTTGAGTCTTCTGTCCTGATTGGATTGCATCAAAACACTTAATATCACCCAGACTACCCAGATAGCTTTTAGCGTAGCCCAAACACTTTTTTTTCTTGGGAGGTGTCAGAAATAGGTTAAATGGTTGAGAACCATTGATGTATGCGGGGACAGCTGTTAAAACTCTTTGCAATCGTTCTGACAAATCACAAGTACTATTTCCAGCTGGGATTTAGGCCTACTGGAATGAAATTCATACTATAGGCCTAGGTTTAATTAACTATTAACAAACAGATGGTCAATCTAGTGACAAATAAACTTAATCTATACAAAGGCAACATATATAAGTTACAATTGTATTGAAAAAAGGTCTCGTAAATCTAAACACCATGTTTTTTTATAATTACTACTTGACCTACTGTAAACATTAAACAACGAACATAATTCGATGAATATTTAGAAGTTATTTAGGTTAAAATAAACAGCAAACGTAATTGATATTTTCATTTAATTTTTTAAAAGATAAGGCCAAGATCTCGAAGAGCAGAGTAGGTGACACCATGAGCTAAAAACCCCACCGGGTGACTCAACAGGTAAAGATATAAGATATAAATTACTTTATAAAAGGCTATATTTTTTTAATTATGTCGTCAATAGGTGTCTTACTAGTTGATATAACCCACTTGGGCTACCAATATTAGATTCTGTTAGTAATTTTTTTTTTATTCAGTCAAATGATTGTAACTAAATATAGATTTATATCCAGACCAAATGGGCAGATCTAGATTTTATCTATCTTATAAATTACAGAAGCTCAATCAAAACAGAAAACAATTAAATCCTACCCGTATCCATAAATGTGTTAATTTAGTGGTCTGGCGCATCAGGTAGGCCTAAATGTATGTAAATTAGAGATTAAACTCTACAAAGCCATCAATCATTAGTTTTCCTGACTGATTCGGGAAACCCGTTCCATAATTTAGAATCTAATCAAAGTTAAATAAGTTTGTTAATGATACGTTGCCTGAGGTTAATACAACTTTAAACAGCTTTAACAGACCAAAGGATAGCTGACAGTGAATGTGAAGTTAGATGTGAACCTGGCCTAACGTATGTCACACTTATGTGTTATAATAAATATAGAATTGCTCTAATTGTTTTGTAAAGGGACAATCTCTTATTTCTCAAGAAAAAAAAAAACATTTCCGTAAAAAAAAAAATTATTAAAAAATTCCTTTTTTTTTTAGGATACCTCAGCCTTTTAGCTTTTGACTTCAGTTGTCGAGTTGTTTACATCTTAGAAATCCTTGGGCTTTTGCCTCTTTTCTTTTTTGGGCATTGCCTCTTTTTTGAGCTATTGGCCTCTTTATTTTTTAGCTCAGTGTTTTATCGCAAAGGGGAGGCACTGCAGTTCATGTGATAATATGAAAAACTGGTTATTAATTGTTGTTTAAAATTATGTTCCATTTATATGCATATTGTTTTTTTTTTTCTTTACAAAAATAAACATTTTTTGTGTAAAAGTAGTAGTTAGTATAACAGAACTTACTTAACTTAACAAATACAAATGTAAATATATATATATATATATATATTTTGACAAAAAATCTAAAACCGTTTGCATAAATGTGTTAAAAATATAGCAAATTGTTACCTCCCCTACTAAGGAGCCTCTAGTGTTTCTTACTATTAATAGTTGTAAAAGTGGTGTATTTTTATGAAAAAAAAACTGCTTGTATAAGTGATTTGAAAAATTAGACTTTTCGCTTTAAGAACAGAAAAAAAGTAGCCGTTGCATCAGAACTTTGAATGGTCTAAAATATTATGAAGTCGGATTTTCACTACCTTTTCTAGTTTACGAGATCTAAACGGGACAGACATTCCACACAAAACTAATAGCGTCTTTTCCCCTTTCTGGGGCCGCTAAAAATCAGACGTAGACGGAGATGGGGGCGGGGGAGGAAGATGGAGCGCTTTTTTTTGTGTGTTTAGCACACATCTGTAATTTATATAGGTTAGTTTATCCATAGTTTCTTACATTACCGGAAGCTCCATTTGCACATTTTCATGCCTTCGCAAAATGGCTGACCAACCGTCCAAGAAAGCTATCGAAGAAGATGACGAAGACCTGGACGAAGTAATAGTCTTTGTTGTCGTTATGTGTGTGCAAATATAAATTAAAAAGTTTATTAGTTTTTCTATCTAACGTAGCTTGTCTATAGATCTAAGAGTAGCATAAACTATATTTATAGATCTAGATAATCTAGACTTTTTCTTATTCTGTAACTGCTGAGTGTTACTCAAGTTACTGTGTTAGCCTTGAGACTGAGTTTGAGTCTAACATTAGATATAGTCATATTAGTGATGATTAGTGACTAGGAGGTCTAGATTTAGATTACACCGTCTACACAAAGAATAGATCTAGATTAAATCACTTTCACATACACTGATTCAGTGATTGTGATACACACTACTTGACCCTTTGTGCTGTTTGGTTTGACCTTTTGCTTTGCCATGTTGCACATTGGGATTGGCATTGAAATGATTGTTGTCAAAATTTGTCATTTATTGAAATAATCTGCCTTAACATAGACTAGATAGATCTAGGAGATATCTAAAAGTTATTGAATTCAGAATGGATTAGATTAGTGATTAGACTTGATTAGAGTTTTAGTCTACTGGGTAACTGATTATACTTAACACTTAACCTACATTCACTTATTTACTACTAGACTTTGACTTTAGTCAGTTTAGTCTTAGTATATGTACATGACTTGAGCATGCATTCATGATTCACTAGCAGGGACATGTAGACATAGATATCTAGTTGTAGTAGATATTTATTCTACTATCTAACCTTGTCATTATTGATTTATAATATAATATCATGATATATCAAATATATGCCTAAATTGGCTAAAGTGATGCCTAAAAGTCTTTATACTAAGTCCTAAGCCAGGCTATTATTTTGGCGGATCTGGCCTAATGACAATAATTTATTGAGAATTATTTTTCTTTACACTTGGACTTGTTTAAACTACTTACTTTTTTAAGCATTTATATATATATATATATCTAATATATAAAGCAGAAAGTAAAGTATGTATGTATGTCGCCCCAAGAAAACAAAACCGTTTCATCAATCATGATAAAACTTGGCAGAAATGTTCCTTGGGTACCAACTTAGACCGTAGGGTATGTATTGTAGCCCTAGAACAAACTTAAGACCCTCAAAAAAAAAGTTGACCAGCTCTTTGAAAGCATTATATTTTCATCGATCTAGGCCATGTTTACATGAGAAAAGATCTAAAGGATCTAGATCTAATTTTAAGAACTGCACTTTGTGCATATAGTTTTTTGCTCTGACACATGAAAATACAAAATATAGTCCATTGATTTCATTATTCAATAAAATTAACCTTCAAATTTGTGCTTCAAAAGCATTATTTGCATAAATTCGTTCCTTATATCTGCGAAAGTAGAATTCCTGATGAGCATTCTTTTAGTAGACACACATCTTTCTATTCCTAGGTCTAAAACTCTAATTCAACTTTTAGATGATAGAACTTCTCTTCGCAAAGACAGTTTTATACTTAACTCATTAGCTACTAATGCGACCAAATGCGCCCTTGCCCCCTCAGTACTAATGGGCCCAAATGCGCCCGCCACAGCACACACACAGCGTAGCTCTTGTTTTCCTGCGCGATGCGTGGTGTTATTTTGAGCTGGCTGGGTTTTTTTAAAAGTAGAAATATAGTTTCATTAAAAAAAATGGATGTTTTTACGTCTTTCGCTTCAGTTTCTATGGGCCTTCAAAGTTTGTTGATTTTTTTTCGATTTTCCTTAGCTGCGCAGGCCATTTTCTCATTGACCTTTCAATTTTTAGACCTATTATCACAAATAATACACTAAATACAGCTAATAATGAACTTGATATTGATCAAGACATTGATCATTAAAATTTAGCGCTACATTTAGACTTAAATCTAGTCCCATTCAGAGAGAGAGTAAAGTAAACATTAGATCTATCATCTAGCCTAGATCTAGACTATTCTGGATCTAGCGTCAATGAATCTTCAACTTCTTTGACTGATATTTTGAACAGTTTTTATTTACCACATGAAAACTTTTGATGACATAGATCTAGTTGGGGGTGTTCACAACATTGGTTTGGACAATGGTTTGATTACTTTTATTTTGTTATGCTAGAAGTAATGAAATCTGAAACACATGCAGAACCACATCAGCATGATGCCATGTTCAGGCAACTAAGGGCCTCACGTGCACCCAGTGAAAGTCAGTAAATACTCAAGACATATACAGATTTTATATATAAGCATAATGTTTATTGTATAGGCCTACTAAATTCTTACTTATAAACATTATTGGTCTTTGGGTAAATGTTAAAGGTTACCAAAAATTACAGATCTTATTTGGGGGGGGGGGGGGGGTCCATCAGTCTTCAAAAAATCAGGCACTCGAACAAATTTTCGTTTTTACCTATTGTTTTAATCTTGTAAAACCTATTCAAATTATACATCATTTTAAATGTCATCCATTTCTCTTTTTTTAGAAGTATTTTTTTTTTGATAGATGTTGTTTTATGTTTTTTAAAATATATTTTGTAAAGCCAGTCTATTGATGTTTTGGAGTTACCTCCCTTTGCTTAGTATTTAGAGAGATGCTGCTTAGGTATGGGCTTAGTAGCTAATGAGTTAAACACATGAACATATTAATTTTAGTCCATTCATTTCATATTTAAATTAAATTAACATTCTAATTTGTTTTTCGAAAGCATTTTTCATGCATTCGTTCGCTAAAGCTGTGAAACCCTGTTAAGATATATTCTAATAGATTCATTCATTCGCGTACATCTAATTAAAAAGGTCACGCATGCGCACGTGCAAAATGAACTCTGTCCAAGCCAATATTTAACTCTAGATTACTCTAAATTTAGATGTATGTCTAACTCAAGATCTACTTTATTCTCTAACATGTGAACATACAAAATTAAGTCTATTCATTTTAAATTTTAATCAAATATATGTAGGCCTACAAGCAAATGTTTTTTTGAAAAAATGGTTTTAAGTCGATTAGCTATTTTGACAGCAAAATTCATACTATTTTTACATTTACACATTCGCTTTACTTATAACATTATTTCGTTTAATTGTTTACAAACCACTCTCAGTGACTCATCGACAGTTATATGCAAACAAAAAACCCACGGGTAATATATGTCTAATATATATATATATTTAGTAAATATATTGTGCTAACAGTAAATAAAAGACTATTGGAGAGGGAACATAAGCTGCATTAAAATAGCCTTCTTTGTTAATCTACTATAAAGATAGTTACTTGTTTGTTTTATAAATAGAGTACATCCACATGGTTATTACAATGGGTGGTTGGTTTTGTCTGAAAGATGTGGGGTGCAGGTCTGTCTTGAAATTTGTTGGGATTTTATCTGCATTACCAGATACGCAGATGAATTAAACATAACCTGATCTGAATCTAGAAACTTAAGGCTTAGGTTTTATCACTTAATGTATTAGTACTTTTTTTTCTGCTTGACTATGATCTATATATAATAATTCTCTTCTTTCTCAAGAGTTTGGATGAGAAGCAAACAGTAAAGGAAAGATCACTCTTTTATCTCTGCTGAGTTACTCCACGAAATAACAAGAGGGGGGGAGAACACGTGGGTATTCACACGTTCCTACGGATGGCTGCGCACTGGACTGTAAAACCCTGCCCGCTCCCATCCCCCTTCGTCATGCGGGAGGTTTGGACTAAAAAGTAAACTATCTTCAACTCTGAAGGAACATCCGAAACATGTAAAACATTTTACAAACACTAAATAGCAGGGCCGAACTTAAGCATTGTGGGGCCCTATTTGAAACGGATTTCACAGGGCCAAGTTTGGGTAGGGAAGCGGACAATAAGTGAAATTTAAGAGTTTGAATTAGAAAATAAATTCATCTATGCATTTTATTCATTCTTTACTACGTAAAGAATTACATTACGAGCCTTGCGTGTAGCAAAGTCATAGAGTATATCATAATAATTCTGTTTCCCACGTAGATCCCGCTCAATAGCAAGAATTACCAAATGTTTCAATCTATCTTTGAGAATTTTTGACCTCAAGTTACACTATTTCAGGAGGTTTCCAGGAGCTCCTGGTAAATCGACAGGAGGGTGCTGGAAATTTAATTTAATAATTTATACACCTTGAATTAGCGCAAGTCCTATGAAATAGCAAAGTCATAGAGTATATCATAATAATTCTGTTTCCCACGTAGATCCCGCTCAATAGCAAGAATTACCAAATGTTTCAATCTATCTTTGAGAATTTTTGACCTCAAGTTACACTATTTCAGGAGGTTTCCAGGAGCTCCTGGTAAATCGACAGGAGGGTGCTGGAAATTTAATTTAATAATTTATACACCTTGAATTAGCGCAAGTCCTATGAAATTGCGGATCCTTTGAAAGTAGGGGTCCACTGCGGTTGCATAGGTTAATTAATTCATTTCCATTTGTTCAAGAACAATTCTTAGTTCACTCAATCTTTTCCTTTCAGGATGAAAGTCTATCAGAAAGGTTGATTGGCTTGACAGAAATGTTTCCTGAAAACTTCAGAAAGTCTTGTCAGTGTGCTTGCTATCTTTTATCATCAGTTACCAAAAATAGTCTTTATGTACTGCGTAGTGCATTATGGATTGCTAGCTCCTCTGCGGTTATTCTTGTCCTACCTGTGATATTTGAATCGGAGAGGGCTCAACAACATGAAGAACAACTGCAGCAACAGAGACAGGTAGGCTATAGTTATTTCTTTTATTCTAAGAAATTTGTTTTTATTAATATTTTTTATCTGTTTGGAAATTAGAAGAACAGTTAATACGTACCAGTATTTTCAAGAGTACATATATATATATATATATTACTATATATCTATCTATATATATATATCTATATATATCTATGTTACTTATAGACATCAAAACCGCTTGACCAATCTTGATAAAACTTAAGACCCTCAAAATAAAAAAGTTTTCCGACTCTATTACAGCTATAGTATTTTATGGATCTAGGCCATGGTTAACAATGTTGACATGAGAAAAGATTTAGACCTAGATCTAATTTTAAGAAATACACTTTGCACACATAGTTTTTTACTTTGACACATGAAAATACAAAAGAAGATCCATTGATTTCATTATATAATAAAATTAACCTTCAATTTTGTGTTTCAAATGCTTTTTTTACATAAATTAGTTCATGATATCTGTGACTACAGATTTCCTGGCATACATTCTTTCATTAGACATTACCAATTGGTTACACATTAACACATCTCTCTGCTGAGTCTCTTCCTAGGTCTAGGTCTAAAACTCTTGTTGAACTCTAAGATGATAAAAGTTGCGTAGCCGTGTTGAGATAGGCCTATATTCATTCATGAAAAAAAGGTAACGCATGCGCAACAATAAAGACCCGCGGGTCGCGGGTAACATATGTCTTATATATATATATATATATATATATATGTTGTACTTCTATTATATTAATGAATTCATATTAGCGAAAAAAAAAGTATTTATCTTAGCCAATGATTCCAAAGTCTACCCACCCATCTTTTTTGCATCAGAACTGTCAAATTTCTACTAATTGATGAGCCATTGTGCTATTGACATTTTCATTGGCTAGCCTAGCTAAAACAGCTTAAAAATGCAGTTTTTCATGAGTTTTAGGAATGTGCCAACCCTTCAACAAGTCTCACAACCCTAATTTTTCAAAACTTGCAATATGAAAATAATGCTATAAAAATTTTTATTTTTTTATTTTGCCAGATTGGAAAGGGCACCTCCAAATTTGTTTTCTAACTGAATTCAACCTCTGAGTTAAAAAATAAATTTTATATTTAATCACCTTTAAAAATGTAACATGTAAAAGTAACATGTGATATCATATTAATTTTACATTTCAAAATTCTTTGAGAATTACTTTCAAAGGGGACAAATGCATGGGTGTTAATCTAAGCTTAATTTTAAATATAAATGGCAATTTATTAGGAAATTCTATATTTTAATATCGTGTATATATTTTAATTAAATTGTTCCGGTAGTTAAAATGGTTTGGCTATATTTTTTTAATCAGGATCCTTTATAACACTTTTGGGAGTTTTGCAATTTCCAAAGTAACTATTTTTGTACATCAATATTCCTACTATTTGGCTATCAGTTGGCCAAAGAGAAAACCTAAAGAAGTTTATATCATCTCTCCTTTATATAACTAGAACGTGAAAGTAAAAATCTTTTTTAATTATTACATTTAAAAAAGATTTTTACTTTGACATTCTAAATATAGGGCCTATATATTTCAATCATTACCCTGTCTTGCTACTTAATATTATTAAATGTTAAATTATTTAAAAAATATTTCGTATGGTTTATAACAAAATAAAGTAGATAGTTTTAGTTAAACATATACCATAACTTTATGTATGTATTCTTGTTTAATGCCTCACCAGATTTTGCTTGGACCCAATGCAGCTGTAACAGGAACTGGAGGAAGCAACAATCTTTTACCTGGAATGGGTATGGTACCACCACCAAGGTCAAGTGCGTAATTCAATTTCTCATACTGAAGTTGACCAATGTGTGTAGTTGACCATTTAAAGTTTCATAAACATTCGTTTTTTTCAAATATCATATTGAAACATATTCATTTTAAACATTTTTTGAAAGAAATTAGTAGTTTTTCTTAACTACTAAGGGTCACCTTTGTAGGTGTAAATAGCAGCTCTCTGTATTTGTGAGCTTATCAGAGTGAATGTATCATATTGCCATTTTGTAAACTGACTTTGTTGACTTTCATTAGCTACAAGCAAGTCACTCATCCCATTTATCAGCCTACAGTTCTTAGCAACAATAGTGGTGCCATTCAGTATGTGTCTTTTTCAGTGACAAAAATATGTTTGTATTCCTTCAGTTGTTTTTTCTATTGATTGACAGACGGTTTTGTGATGAGTCTGTACACTTGATCAAAATGTTGAATGAATAAAAGTTTGAGTTTATCTTGATTTTGTTTGTTTGTTTTGTTTGTGTGTGAGAAGATAACCACCCTTTTGTCTTCATCTTCATTTCTACTGAATACAACAGCTATGTGTCAGGTTATTAGCATGTTTGTTTAACAAATAGAAATCATGTTATGTTAAAACTATTAAAAGCTATATGGCCATAAGAGTTGATCAGCATTTTCTATTTTTCACCTCGTCTTAATTATAAAACAAATTGTTGATTTTTACTCTTTTGTAAATAGTTTCATTGGTTCACATAGTACAACAGTCAAAACACCTGTGATACCAATCTTTCAGTATTCCACTCAACAATACTAGTACTGCTAATATTTGAAAATACTTTTTTAATTAAAAAAAATATCTCTTAACTCTTTCCCTCCTAACTGACAATATCAACGTTGATTCCACCAGAATGTGGTAATTAATTACGGAGAGAAAGAGTTAAACCAAATAAAAATCATTAAACCTTTATAAAGATATATTTTAACATTTATCATAATGCACATTACATACAGTTTATATACAAATGCACTTACAATTGATTGAACCTGTTGATAGTACAAAAAATAGCATAACAATAAAAAGATATGCATTATCAATATAATTCATATGTAAGATACCTGGTCATTTAATTTCTAAATTGCAAAACAAAATAAAAGTTCTTAATCTACAAAAATAGAATAGAACTTCAATTTTTTTTTCTTCATAGAATACATTTAAATTAATTGCATTTTTCTAATTTATACTTCATAGTAAGTGATCACATGAAGATCAGAGCTTTCATAACATTTGTATGTGGGAATCAGTTGGAAGCTGTTTTAAAATGTAATACTTATTTGCTGCTTTCATTTCTGTTTAACCAAGAACCACCTTTGATTCCTGCCTCAGGAAAAGGCAACTCTCTGAACATAGTGACCAAAAGTAAGCCAATAATACTCAGAATCAGACCAATGAGAGCTACTATAAATGACCATCCAGGCTTTTCATCTTCTTGACCTGCCACACGTTGTGCTTTGTTTTTCACTTCACCAGCAAATATAAGAATTCCATGAAGTATCAACACAACTAGGGAGCAGAAGACAATAAGAATGAATTTATATTTCTTATCTTATATGATACAGACGTTACTTCAAAAAAGAAGATGATTACGTCCTACGCGTCATGCATTTAGTCATGCATATTAACCAATGACTTAAATTCTGCCAAGTCACTGGTTTTTCTGGCTAGCTCAGGCAACCCATTCCATGCTCTAATAGCACTAGGGAAGAAGGAGTATTTGTACAAATTTGTCCTAGCATAGGGGACGAGGAATGTGCCTTTATTTTTGTGTCTTTCAGAGTATTTTATTAAGTTTTGTTTTTGTATTTGAAGATTATGGTTCAGTGTTTTATGTATAATTGCTACTTTACTTTTGAGTCTTCTGTCCTGAAGGCTTTCTAAATTTAGTGATTTTACTAATGGTGTTACTCTTAGTCAAATGTGAATATTCGTTTGTTATGAATTTCACTGCTCTATTTTGTGTTTGTTCCAGTTTCTTAATGTTTTCTTGAGTTGAGGGGTCCCAAACGGTGGATGCATATTCTATTATTGGCCTAACCAAGGTTAAATAACATTTTAGTTTTATGTTCTTATTTGATTTATAGAAATTTCTTTTAATAAATCCTAATGCTTTGTTTGATTTTTTTATAGTTTCATCAATATGTGGATTCCATGACAGTTTTTCATTTATTATAACACCTAGGTATTTTGCGTTTTTAGTCTGTGTTACTGGTTTGCCATGAATAAGATAAGTAAAATTAATTTGTTTTAGTTTTTTTGTTACTCTTAACAACCGACATTTTTCTGGGTGGAAAGACATGCTCCAATTTGATTCCCATTTCTGTAATTCATCTAATTCTCTTTGTAAAATATCTGTGTCTTGTGTTGTTTTTATTGTTCTATATATTATGCAATCGTCTGCAAATAATCTGACTTTTGTTCCTGAACTAATGCAATTTGGTAAATCATTTATGTAAATTAAAAATAGTAGTGGACCCAAGACTGTTCCTTGAGGTACACCTGAGTTTACTGTTATCGGTGTTGATTTAGAGCCATTTATTATTACAGTTTGTTCTCTCCCTATCAGAAAATCTTTAATCCACTGATGCAGTGGACCATTAATGCCAAAATATTTTAATTTTTTAAGCAAACTATGGTGGTGAACTTTGTCAAAAGCCTTAGAAAAATCTAGTAAGATAGCATCTATTTGTTCACTATTATCTAAACCTTTAGAAAAATCATCAATTAGTCCTATTAGTTGTGTTTCACATGATCTATATTTCCTAAAGCCATGTTGGTATGGTGTGAGGACATTTTGTTTGTCTAAGTGGTTTATGATGTTGCTACATATTATGTGTTCTAGGATTTTACATGTGATGCTGGTAAGTGATACTGGTCTGTAGTTTCCTGGATCAGATTTTTCTCCTTTTTTAAATAGGGGGGTGACATTAGCTTCTTTCCAGTCCTTTGGTACTCTGCCCTGGTTAAGCGATGCCTGAAAGAGTATTTTGAACACTGGGGCTAGCTCATTGCTTAGTTCTTTGAGTAATCTAGCTGGAATACCATCAGGTCCAGACGCTTTATTTGGTTTGGTGTTGGATAATAGTTTTTGAATTCCATTTTCTTGTACTACTAAATCTTCTATGTTGTCTACTTGGTTCAAATTAAGAAATATGTCTTTGTCTCCTGGGGCTGAGAATGCTGATGCAAAGTATTTGTTTAGGATGTTTGCTTTAGTTTCATTATCATTATGTGTTATGTTATTTTCATCTTTTAATGGCGCTATGCCTGTTGTTTCCATTTTCTTAGACTTAATGCATGACCATAGGTTTTTGTTGTTATCTTTAGATATTACATTGTTTATGTATTCACTCTGTAGCTGTCTGCTTACTTTTTGGGTTAGGTGTTTAATTTTTATATACTTTTTGTGAACTCTTTCTGCCTTGGTTTCTTTAAATTTTCTATATAGGTTTTCCTTCTGTTTACAAAGCTTCTTTAGTCTATTATTAAACCAGCATTTATTTAAATTGATTTTATTAAAAAGTTCAAAGTTGAATGAATTTCAATAATCTGATGTCTGGATTGGTTAGGAGCCTTATTGAACACAGTGTAAAAAAAAAAATTCCACTAGTTCAACCTTGTTGATTTTCAGACATGAGCAAGTACAAGATTTCAAAACTCATGAATTGTCAAATTAAGGGGTAGACTTTTTTTTTCCTAACTAAAGACATAATGGAGGTGAAAGTTTCTAGGTACAACAGTCTTATGACAAGGTTCTTATCTTTTAGACTTAACTCTTAAATACTAGCCCTATTATTAAGTTACTTCTTATACATTATAATCAGAAGAGCTTTCTATAACAAAAACGCTTATTCTATTACAAAACTGCCAACAAAAAGACAATTTTAAACTTATGAACATAGATGTATAAGTTGTGCTTGAGTAGAAAAGTAGGCCTATTATTTAAAATAATGATAATAAAATTCCTTTATCAGACCTAATACAACATTTATCCACACATGGGTATAAAAGATCTAGTGGACTTACTTGCAATGCTTGAAAATAGCTCGACAACTCGGTTCTCTGCAATAAAGTTTGGATATTTCTTGATAGGTATAACTTGCACTATTTCTAATACAAGTGAAGTTCCATAAAAAATACCGGCAACCACCATAGCGAACTGGACGTATTTGGTTGCGTGGGGACCTAAACAAAGAGAGACAACTTCATTAACTACATATAGACGATTCAGCAGTTATTTTTCTTACATCTAGATCTATCAACTTGGAATCTAATTCAACAAAAGTATAGTGATTTACCAATCTAAACTTATGACCTCTTATAAATCTCAGCATTCCTGCCCAAATCATTTATCATTATATCATTCCCTGAAAATTGTGATCTACTAGTTTAAGTAAATATGATTTAGAAAAAAATACGAAACAAAATACATTTAATAGGCATAAACGTATGCTTTAATCATAATAATTGCTACTCTATGTGTAGTCTTATTTTCACTGCACCATACGCGACAATCAAGTTTGAAAGTTTCTTTGTGAAAAGTTGATAGACTTCTTATGTTATACTTATTTCTACTTCCTTTACAATAAACATATTCTTATATTATAAAACTTACTAATGGATGGGATGTTGTCTGTAATGTCTCCACAATCGTCACTGTCGTTGTCACCTTTATCCGAAGCAATTTGTCGGCACGCTCGGAAAATGCCGAAGTTTGAAACCACTTTGGTCTATATGAAAAAAAAAAAGTTGCATAAATAGACATTTCGCAAAATGAAGCATAACAATGAAATAGTTGCAGTCTATAAAAGCCCCACTTATCATCCAGTGTGTGAAGTTGACCAAGAGCACTAAAAGTAGCCAGTGTAAGTTATAGGCCTATGTTTTGATAGAAATTGTTGCACGAAATGACTCATTGAGTCATATTTATGACGAAATAAAAAATATAAAAAACTTTTTACTTATTTTGAAGTTGACCCTTTCGATTTGCAGCTCAATATGGCTACAGCTGAATGCCTTTTGTGAAATTAGCATTTTTTTCAATAATGGACAATGGTAAGGATCGCTTTATTAACTGCCTTGTCTGTTTTTGTTTGTGTTCATTCGAGAACTTGATTTTTATATCAAGAATTTTTTTCATGTTCAGCATCTATTAGTAGCCTACTAGTCCTCTCAGAAGTAATGATATTGCCCTAATATAGCCTACATCTATTAGTTCTCTCAGAAGTAATGATATTGCCCTAATATAGCCTAAATCTATTGAAACGCACACTCATGAATAGGCATATCGTGTTTTAGCCGCAGTGAAAAAAGTTGGAAAAAGTTTCTTTCTTTCGCTGCCCGTGTCTCTAGGCCAATGTGTGCAATGTCCGAATTGAATTGGTTACATGAAGCTAACATTTGTGAAAACTACATTGAAAAGACTCTGTGTTAAACCGCAATCGTTTGTATAATTTTGATGTTTGTGTGAAGCGTTATGTTTGAGTGAGATTTACCCACAGTCTACTTATTAACCATTCAATTTTTAAAAAATTAGTTTTTGTTTGTTTGTTCGTAATTATTTTATTTCCTGTAATAAATGTTTGTACACTATCGCAAGGTGTTACTTGGTGTGTGATCAACTTTGCCGGACGAAGCTTTTCAAAATGTTACAGTTTTAATATATCGCGTTTCGTTTGTAGCCTTTCACTACAGACTGCGTCAGTGGGAACGTAGCGAAGATTCACGTTACAAGTAGACATTTCAAAACTAACTATAGCCTTTTATAATTTTCATAGGCAATCATGTGTATATAACTAAGTTCTTAGCATTACTGCATCAATATACGAAGTCTGGAATAAAGTTGTTGTTTTTTTCTTCTCTTGATTCTAAAAGATATGGAGAGCAACATGCCTCTATAGCTATTTACATTACACTATGTAGGTCGCAGCTGGGACTGCGTGGTACGTGAATACTTCACTCCTCATTAATCTTCGGACTCGAAGACATGTCATATCATGTTTAGAAAGTTTTAACGAATTGCTTATATGAGAATTTCTCTTGCTTGTTACATTGGTTTTCTTTGGCTGTGATACTGGGGCAATCATTAGCTACCGTGAGTAACCTTTAATTATAGTCAAGTACATTGTCAGGAATGTTACCTCTGTTAAGTTGATGTTTCGTTTAACGCTGTCTATTTTAGGTCTGACCACCCAGTTGGCCGTGGATAAGGCTACTACGTAACAAATGGCTCCAAGTAACAGCACAAGTTGTCCTCCCCTGAATAGGGTCTTGCTTACATACTTTGCACAGCCCATCATCTGTTGCTATAGAAGAGAACTGGATTATGTTACAGAACTAATACATTGTGAACATTTCATACACACTAATACAGTGAATCAGTAATACTATTTAATTGTTAGCAACAGAAGCAGATGGCATTAACAACATTTATTCCGAACGGAAACAGATGACCACTACAACAAAGACAGATGACAATAACATCTGCCCTTAAGTCATCTGGTTTCCAGGGATAACTCGAGTTTTTTACAAATCAAATCAAGTAAACTTAGACGCGTTTTTCGGGAAAGAGGACTTGGAGCCCCACAAGCGCCCATTCAAATGTTTGATGATTTGACCGTCGACAGGTGTGCATATAAGTATGCTGGGCAAGAAAATATTTACTTTTTTTTTTTCATCTTCTACAGGATCTGCTCGGACCTTTTGCCATGTACTTTTTTTTTTCATACATATAACAATAATAGAAACACCAAGTGATTCGTTTGGCCCATGAATTCTAGTATCTATTACGTTGAAGTGGAACGGCCCGTAAAATAATTGGCCTTCACTTGGAACTTTCAAGCAATACAAGGCACCACGATTTGGAGAAATTTCCCAGAACTAAGACGCCTGAAGGAAGATGGTTAGTGGTCTATGCCCCAGACGGGACGACAGGCAGAGATGCGATGAATTATGTAATTTTCAGGATTATCTGTTCAATAAATCACCAGACATGTCAGCAATTCTGTGATCAGTATCATTACATACGGAAATTGAGCTAAATTAGTAGATCGAACTAATTCGGCTCCGACCATTACATGTATTGGCCGCGGCAACATTAAGTCATCAGCAATGATGTGAGATCTCATAGCTCTAGCAATTCTGAGGTCAAACAAATAGAAGCTTCAACGACAGCTATTTTTTTGTATTTGCCAGCTGTCAAGTTTAGGTTTTCTTGACTCGATCAGTTTACATTTCAAATAATGTAAGTCTTTGTTGGCAAAGCTCCGATGTTTCATATCAAAATGAAAGTTTCAGATTGCTCGGATTCATTGATTCTGATAACAGAACGTCGTTATAAATGACTCATTGAGGTTTCTCAATACCTTCTTTTACTTATCGTCACAAATAGTCATTACAGTTTCTTTTTTAAAGGGGTGTTCCATAACAAAATTATTACCTTTTCTAGCAAGGACAATAAAATGATCGGGTATTACTAATTATAAACAAATCTGATTTTTATTACGTGCCTAAATCTTCACAATATAAATAGTAAACTTAATTTCGATTTGGCATAACGTTTGGTCACACCGTTTGATAAACAGTCATTTAAACTGTTACAAATACTTACGCTGTGACAATTAAAGGAATGATTCTGATTCAGTTATTTGCAACATCTATTCTTGAATGACAATTTTAGTAAAACAAATAGTAGATGTCCATAAATGTAAAGTTTTTTTTTTTAGACAAAAAAATCTATTATTCCGATGGTCTCAGGCGACCCAACTAAAATTGTCGTTCGACCCACAAGGGGGTCGCGACCCACAGCTTGAGAACCCCTGGTTTAATTGGAACTGCCCTCTTTAAAACGCCCCCCCCCCCCCAACACACTCAATTCTGGTCTGTGGATTCCTGAATTACTTTTTTTTTTGTTTTAGGACAATTAGTGACGACATTGATGAGGACTAAAAATGAAAGGGCTATCGAAAATCCGTATTTCACCATCACCTGTACCGGAATTGCGCACAAGAAGTAGGTGTCAAGGTTATTTTGGGGCTTCTAAAAGCAAATCCTTTTGCTGTGTAATATATGCAAAGTATTTTTATCTACTCAGAGAATAATTTTAAAACAAGAATTTTAGGTTTATGTCTGTACAAAGCAAATGTTCATGATTCGTTTATAATTAGTAGGCAATGACTGAGTCTCGATTACTACATTCTCAATACCTTAACCGTATCGTGAGCGAAGTAAAGAGCATGTCTAAATTCGCAGTGGTCAACCACTCGCTTTTTTTTTTTTTTTTTGTAAGAGTGTTACATTATTCCTTATTCGCATTTTATCACACCATCTCTCTCTCTCTCTCTCTCTCTCGTAGAAAAAGTTTAGATTGTGCAATGTCTGATGATGTCTATGTTTAGAGTCCTGTGGTGAATACCTTAGGACCAGGAGTTCTATAACAGAAATGATAGAAAAAATATTCTTGAAAACGCCTGGGGTGTTGAAAATGATTCACTGTATCCAGATGTCAGATACATTAAAAACAAAAAGTTGCTTTCCGCGGATTTAAAATTGGATTTTTGTGAAATATTTCTGCTTTTTTTTTAAAGTTCAAAATGTAAAAATTGATTTATGACATTGTATATCTGTGAGCTTTGCAAAATTTGCAAAATAACTGAGAGTTACCTCCCATTGCATTAAGTGACCGATTACGGTAACTCTCAAGTAATTCTATAGTTTCTGAAAGATAAACCATTGAGAGTGTAACAAATATATTTGGTGTGTGTTTTTAGCTCGTGCGTGCGTGTGTGAAACATAGAGTAGGTAACTGTTACAGTAGCAGAGAATAATTAATCAACAAGATAAACATAAAAAATACTTCTAAAAAAAACAGACAATACCTACGGATAGGCCTACAACATATAGAGCAATTGTTTTTCTCCTAGTAATAACTGATTAACTAATGATTAAAAAACAATGGGAATTTTATTTACCCCGCCCCCCCCCCCACACACACCCACCGAGAAAAATCATACTTAAACGATTGTATAGATCTACTAGACTTTATAATATTTCAATGATAAACCTTTACATCTGATGGCTGACTACGCCTCGTTTTTTTTTTTATATTGAATAACTCCAATGATAAGCCTCTAAATCTAGACTTAAAAGACAATGCGCAAAATTTTCTTGAACATTAATTTATTAAACTCTTGAATCAATAATGCCCTACATTCGGAAATACCTGAACGCGATAGTCCTTTCAAAACCGACGCTGGACCTACAACAAGATCTAGTTCTCTGGCCAAATTTAATTTGTTGTTTTTTTTACTTGAAAAATTGTAACAGTCAAACTAAGTTTTCCCAGTGTGCCCAGCGAGCTAGTAATTCTTTTCTTTGCGATACACATTAATTGTTATTTTTTTAAGGAAAATTGTTAGAGCTGTTTTTTGAGATCAGCGTCTAGGTTCCACCCTCCATGAAGTTCTAACTTGACTAGATGTAGTGTCAAAAGAAACTTAGAAAGAGTACACTTTTTTGAACAAGTAAATTTTAAAGACAGAAAATAAATATTATTGTTTTGGAAGCTAAATTGACACACGAGCACTCGGTTGGACGTAATTATTTTCTCTTTAGAAAGAGCGTCTTTACTCTGCAATCATCAGTGTAGTCGAAAAGAAGATCGTGAGACAAAATTGTAAAAAATGCCAACGACGCCATATTGAAAGATGATTGTTACCAACTGAGAAATAAAAAAACGTTTTTTGTGCTATAGGCGAAAGAGCTTAGACATTTGATTCTACACGTTGAAAACTTCCGTTTACTGTACACCGGATACAACAAAAAGCTTATCTGGATTCGACTCCAAACATGGAAATATCTAATAATATTTTGTTTTCACTCGAAGTAAACAAACGATCACAAGTGACGTGGAAACGTTTTCAGCCAGAACTCAATGAACATTTCTAAGTATGTAAGACTAAAATACATTTGAGATTTCCTGGAACTATCCTGTTCACAGAGAGAATATTTTTGGTTGTTGTTTTGCAGCAAGCGATTTAGACAAACGTAAACTAAGTAGACATTGATTTACAACGAAAATTTCAAACTTGATTTCATTATTGACCCCCAATAATATACCAAACGCCGTTCCATGGATTGGAAACCAGTCACGAAGTGTACTGGGGAAATGGAATGTAACATTCTAACAATCATTTAGTGAAACTTGTTTGGTTCGTTTTGGTCGAAATTGGCTGTGAAGCACAAAATTTTAAAACAGACACAGCGAACAAATAACAAACAAGAAACACATAATGCAAATTTTTAAAAAAGCTTATACTAAGCGTACTCGTATCAATTGGTTTGGATCTGTCATGTCATTAAATTAGTCATAGATCTAGACTAACAATGAAAATTCGAACAAATGACTCAAACCTTCTGAAGCTTCTCATGCCAACACGGTAACCACACTGCCAGTGGAGAGCCTATGGACATGGAAGATTGTATAGCTATCTATTGTTTCTATAGTCTCGTCCTATTTTTCATGTTGTTTTCACTAAGACTGAGAAGACGATCTAAAAAGGGGCCTAATTCAGCTTATACCACCACTTCAGTCAAGTACAAATTGTTTCCCTTCCCTTCCCTTGTAGCAAACAAAATAATTAATCACCAATAATTAATTAACTAATCGGTTAATCATTGTTATTGATTCTTGTGTTGTCAGATAAAAGAAATAATTGTGCGAAATTTCAGCTTGGGTGTGGGAGGAATAACTTGTGCAAACGTTTTACCAGACAGACAGAGTGAGTTGATATAAGCTTTGTAAAAACAAACAATACAGACACTGTGTGTACATTTCTTCTCAAGGCCAATTTAACCGACGTCCCTAATTTACATCTGTACCATTCTAAGGTCTCTACTTGTTAATCATTTCCAAACAATGTCACTATTTGCCTCCCTTTATTGTTTTTAACAGGAGGATAAAGAGTTATGCAAGTAAAAGAATAAATATTGATTCTTACCTACATATTATAATTTCATGTTACACATCTGAGCTAACACATTTGAATACACATGTGTACCTGAGTTCTTTCTTTCATCGACCCAATGATCGATACACGAGACGTCGGTCGGTACCTGTTGAGTGTCGTAGCCTTGGTCCTTTTGAGAAGTCTGGCACGTAGCCAGAGAGCCCAATGGCATAGGACGTCAAGCCTGCTTTCGCTACGTAGTAGAGAGTAAACATAGTGGCGGTCTGAGACACTATGGTAATTCCGTCATATCAAATGCAACCAAAAACATGTAACCTTACTCTAGTAATTCCTTCATATCAAATACACACATTTAAGCTTACTCTAGTAATTCCTTCATATCAAATACACAAACTTTCCTCTTCAAACAATGGAGAATGATCGGAATGAATTTATTACTTTCATCTATTCTTGAACACAAAAAAGTGAACACAAAGTGACATAGTGTGTCTAAACCGTGAACTTCATTGATTCTATCTTTCCAACCAAGTGAAGCAATTCAAAGAATACAGTGGCTAAGACATTTGTTTGTTTATGATGACGTCTTTCTGAAGCGAAAATCTGTCACTGTTTTATCTTTCTGTAGCCACGAATCAGGTCAGGGTTGATAGGGTTCGCTTTCTGGGCCCCCTCAAAATCATCTCGTTCTTTTTTTGTTCTCGCAGATATTCTTATTACTATAAGAACACCGTAACAAATGACCTAAATGATTCCGTTTTTTAATGATAAAATCAAATGTTTTTAATTTGAATGTAATTTTGTTTTAGATAAATAAGTCAAAAATAACTCTTTCTTCCTTTTTTTTTTAAAAAGAACTTTGTTGAATACAGAATGATGACATACTTGTGTAGCTATATGAAGAAATACAAATACATTACGTGTAGATATACAGATACACCATATGAAGACATGCACATAATCATATGTAGACATACAATGCTTGCTCATATCGTGTTGGGTCTGAGTGGAATGACTCCGAATGAGTGTAGATATATGTGTGTTTATTACATTAACAAAGATGTAGAGTGTATAAAGCAACACTGTAAAAATGGTGAATAACAATAATACAATAGAAAATGGAAATCTTTTATCTTATCATAAATTTTCTTTACAGTAAACAAGTTAATAATCTGACTTGGTATCAAGTATACAGGTAACATACATAAAAGTAGGCCTATAGCACTGAACAACGAGAACATTCACATTTTAAAATGAAAACTCCCTAAAACACTCTCATTGGTATAAATACGACAAATGTTCACTATACGTTTTAACAATGTTCATTTTTAAATGCCAACTACTGGATAGGTATAGAAAGTCTTGGCGTTAGGCCACAAGGAGGCCTCCCTCTACAGGAAGCGTGACACCGTTGATGTAACTGGCTCTGTCACTCAGCAGCCACAATACAGCCTCCACCACATCATGCACTTCTGTTGAGAAATATTGAGAAATAATAAGATCTATACAGTAACACAGATCACTGATTGATACTTATCAAACTTCCAACGGAAACATAAAAGGTTGAGGAAAGGCAAAGATTGTTAAGAGTTGCTAACACTGATCTATGTTTTAGGATAAATAATGACGTTTTAGGAATGACTGCCAAAAACAGTAAGTGGTAATGTGTATTACAGCTGATGAGAACTGTATGAGATGAGTATTTGTGAGCAATGAATGACACTGAGTCAGAGCCATCTATACTTATCCAGAATAGAAAGTTCTGCCTCACTATATAATATATTTATCCAGAATAGAAAGTTCTGATTATCTACTATACTTATGGAGAATAGAAAGTTGTGACTCACCATCTATTATACTTATCCAGAATAGAAAGTTCTGATTCACTATCTACTATATCTAGAATAGAAAGTTCTGACATCTATTATGCTTATCCAGAATAGAAAGTTTCGACTATGATCTATCTACTATACTTATCCAGGATAGAAAGTTCTGACTCACTATCTACTAGACTTATCCAGAATAGAAAGTACACTCGTCAGCGGGGTGCACAACTTTAGGAAGCAGAATAGCATGGAACAAAAAAACAAACTTTGGGTTGAAATACTTGACAGGACTTCCTGTTAGATTCTTCATAACATTGCAACAGCACTACTCCATATCTTGATGACAAAGGATGACTAGTAATCACGTGACTAACGTAGTGTAAACTTACCAGCAAAACGACCCAATGGAATTCTATCGAGAAGAGGTTTAGATTTTTCAGGGTCACTCCATGCGTACTTTCCCATGTCAGTCATCGTGGCTGTTGGATTCACGGCGTTAGTTCGGATCTGAAACAAACACAAACACACAAACAAATAGTTGATGTACAAATATCAGAATACTATCAGCACTTCTATTATTGCATTACTTTCAGAGTAAATATGTAAATTTGTCTGATCAGAATCTGGTATAAATTTTAACGATGACAATTGTTTATGGGGGGACTAACCTTACTAATGGTTTGATCTCTCAAAGTCTTCCAACTACTGCGAACATCAATACAAAACATATCTCTAGAGCTAAACTGGTTTAGGGTTCAGTAAGACACAAAAGCAAACAACAAATAAATCAAGGTCAAGGTTACAACAACAAAAAAATGGGGTGTGTGGGGAAGAATTTCTAATGATAAAGACAACGCTTCACATGGAGGAACTCTTTAAGAAACAATCAAAAGAGGTTTGAAGTTATACAATAGAAAATGGTAGACTGTTGGACCTGGTGTGCTTGGTTAATTAATCAGATTTATACAGCATTTGTGGTTGTGTTCGCTTTAAAATAAGGACTAAGATTAAACAAACTGAACCTTAAAGAAAGACATCCAATCTCTCAACATTGACATAAATCTAATTGCAGAAGATCATTAAAGAGTAAAGAACTACTGCATTAACGATTCACTTTTCAATACACGAAAACAACAAGAGTAAACAAACAATCAAACAACAGTTAGGGTATTTTAAACCCATGCACTTAAAAGACGAAAAACTCGAACCAAATCTAACGGCTTGCTCAGATTTCCATGGCCTTGCTAACGTCACGGAAACGAGGCTGGTGACACCAAGGGTCAACGACTGACCAGATACAAATTACGAACGTCAGTTCCGTTCTCCCAATCTGGTTTCCGTCATCTAGTGTCTGACCTAAGTGTGGAGTGACTTTAGTCCGTGCTGCCCTAAGGCTCAGACCAGATAGTTTACACGTCAGAGAGAATCCAGAAATGTCCCAGACGTTTGGTTCAGTTTCCCAAAGCTATGAAAATGGAAGATCTTTTTATCGTGCATTTTTGAAACATTCAACAGAAACGTATGTTACAACATCGGTTAAAGTGACTCACCAGGAATGTATATCATAACATCTGTCAAAGAGATACAACAAGCAGGGCCGGCCTTAGGTATTGCAGGGCCCAATTTAATGGAAGCTTGCGAAGCCCATCTTCTATTTTTTTTTCTTCTTTACAATAGTAACTATTACTATTAACTGGATCATTATAGCAACCTTTGTTATACAACATGCTTAGGAAGCAACTCAAATGCAATAGGCGCCAGTGGGTTGATTAAAGTAACGTCAATCACCTACACTAAATAATAGTAAGAATGTCAACCCTTTAAGTCCTACATCTTTAAAAGCCTGTCACAAGAATCGTGACTGATAATGATATGCTTAATGTAAATTGCGGGTCCAATTGGAGCAATAGGTCAAACTAGCCTAGGGCCAGCCCTGCAACAAGAAACTTTTTGCTATAGCAGTTCAATTAACGTGCTACTATTTCTGTTTTTTAAACAAAAATTTATTTATACTTCTAGACAGATTTATATTTACACTTCTAGACAGATTTATGTTTACACTTCTAGACAGATTTTTGTTTACACTTCGAGACAGATTTATATTTACACTTCTAGACAGATTTTTGTTTACACTTCTAGACAGATTTATATTTACACTTCTAGACAGATTTATATTTACACTTCTAGACAGATTTTTGTTTACACTTCTAGACCGATTTATATTTACACTTCTAAACAGATTTTTGTTTACACTTCTAGACAGATTTATATTTACACTTCTAGACAGATTTATATTTACACTTCTAGACAGATTTTTGTTTACACTTCTAAACAGATTTATATTTACACTTCTACACAGATCAATGTTTTCTCTATCACAATGTTAAACCCAACATTAAAAACAACCGCACACAGACACTTCTCACAATTCAATTACAAGTAAGAGACAAGAAAAGGATTAAAAAAAAATCAAAAAATTCAATTCCTCCTTTATACAACTTATGATAAGGCTTATCCACCGGTCCGAAGATTATTGACAGTCCGAAGATTATTGACAAGAGCAACTTGTAGAGCGCAACGTTAGATAGAATAGAATATACCTCGTATCATTTTACATAAATGTAG
Organism: Biomphalaria pfeifferi; assembly: GCA_030265305.1. Lineage (NCBI taxonomy): Eukaryota > Metazoa > Mollusca > Gastropoda > Planorbidae > Biomphalaria > Biomphalaria pfeifferi. Next base: position 117,865 of record JASAOG010000100.1, read on the forward strand.
ATTACATTAGCAGACATAGAAGAGAGCAACTGGTTGAACGCGGTCTCAGAACGAGACAGTTGGCGATCACTCGCAAAAGCCGCGGGATACGCATTTGAGACCAAAAAGAAATCCGCTGCCGAGGACAGACGCAGACGGCCAAATGAAAATCTTAATCGACCACCGGCGGACAATGGTTATGCTTGCCTATGGGTGTGGCAAAATATGTAGGTCACAGCTGGGGCTGCGTAGCCATGAGAAATACTGCATTCTTGCCACATCAAAACTTTATGTTCATTAGCAGTCGGTGCGTAAAATTATTTTATAATTTACTACACTTATGAATCAATAATGCCTTACATTCGGAAATTCAAGAACGGTATAGTCGTTTTAAAACCGATGATGGAAATTTGAAATTTAAATTTCAATCTTTTATTTTTTTTTACTTTGAAAAGAATTATAAAGTTTTCCGTGTGGTCAACGAGCTACTTATTCTTTTATATGCAATATACATTAATTGTTAAATGTATAGGAAAATTGTTAGTGCCATTTTTTGATATCCGAGTCCAAGTTCCACCTATCCAGGTTCCATGAAGTTCTGACGTGAATAGAGGTATTGAAAAAAAAAAAAGTCTACTCGGAAGTCTATAAGAAATCGGTTTCGAGAAAGAAAGTATTTGCTCTGTGAGAAACGTATTCAAAAAGCCGCAACTCGTACATCCTTGTCTGCTGTATGCAGTACTACTTGTTGCGGGGGAAACCGAAGAGCTGCACCAAGCGGGGACATAATCCAATCAAACAGATTGTTTTTGATATTGCGCGCAGGACGAGAATGATGGAATCCAAATATTGATCCCAACCAAATCTGATATCAGTTTTATATTAGACAGAGGCGACGTCCTCAGAACAAATAGTATCGTCTTATTATAGGAAAATCATGGCGTTAACCGGAGACTCGTTGGAACAGGCCCCTAGAGAAATTACACAGGAAGTAACTGCAGTGATTTAGACAGACTTCATTTCGTTACGTCGATAAAGTTAAACAGACCTCTTCATTGTCTGGGGGAACACTAATACGAAGTAAAGGGGGGGTGGTACGGTTGGGGGCATTGTTTGGTAGTGGTCATGAGGGAAGGGAGAAATACCCCCCCCCCCTTTTCTGTTATACCTTACATCGAGCTGATCTAATCCAGAGATAAAGTCAAACTCTTCTTTTTGGAAGATCCCCTTAATTCAATTTGGCTTTATTTTTGTCCCTACTTTGTGTAAAGAGAAGTTAGTTATGCAGTTCCCAACTAATAACAATGGGATTGTTCTTTAGTTCTTCCATGTCACGTGCTAGTGTTGTTCACAAGTATGGCCTCATTGATTTCATTGTTGACTATCACTACTTGATAGGATTGGGCTAGGTAGATCTACTAGATCTAGAATGTCTAGATATTTTACTAGATCTAGATCTAGGCCTACATACAATCATAGGAAGACATCGCTATTATCGTCATTTATAGGACCATAACCTGGGGACTTTGTTTAAAGTAGGTCAAAGAGATGGAACAACCCCATTCAGACATCCTCCTGTTCCTTGAATCTATACAAATTAATAAAAAAAAAAAGTAAGTAAACGTACGGCCACAGACCTATATATATATATATATATACAGAGCGTTTTTTTGTTGTGTAAAACAATAGGTGCAGGTACTCAGTGAATCATTGCCAAGCTTTTAACTACTAATAAATTTATGATATACGTTAAAATACAAGAAAAGTACAAAAACATTTTCCCCACATTCAAAAAGGTGCCGGATCTCCGGTACCGGTGCGTACCGTCACAAAAAAAAAATAAATCCCTGTATATAAAAATTTTACTAGGACTGGAAAACGGACACAAATTCTTACCCGATAATGATCAGATCACAGACCTATATATTTTTATCAAGGATAAATGAAATATAGATGTTAAATGTTTTCTTGGAGGTTTAGCGAGTGCCGATTAAATTATTCCGATATCGAATCCAGCGATGGTTGATTTTGAAACCAATACGATGCCAATGCCCATACATTCTCATCGTATGACCTCAAAACCATCCATTCGTAGTTTTTTTTTCTTTTCTTGCGATGATTGATTTTCTTCTTCTTCTTCCAGCCAGCTTTATTGTGAGCTCTTTTGCAGACTGTGCCAAGGAAAAATAGTGCGCTGTTTTCTTCAGTTGTTCAGCACTGCCGTACAGGGTGTTGGTTATGTTGGGCTGTAGTGGAAGTAGGGTCTGCCTAAGGTGGATTAGGAAAGGGCATTCAAAGAGGATATGGTTTACGGTTTCATAAGGGTGGGCGCAGTGTCTGCAAAGGGGGAGTTGTGTGGAGTTTATTTTGTTCAGATGGTAATTTAATAGAGTTGTGTGTCCTGTTCTTAGTTGGAAAATTGTAGATTGTTCTTTGTGGGGGAGGAAGCTAATACTGTCCAGTTTTTTAGGCATAGTCATTTCTTTGTACATGGCTCTGCCTGTGTTTCCTGATGCCCACTGGTTGAGCCACCCCTCTTTGTGATTGTTGACTTACATTGACCTTAGGGTGAGGTCGCTTACAGATCTGTCTGGTTGTTCCATAGATGAACCTGCCGTTGATAGCTTATCTGCCTTTTCATTTCCCATGATGCCAATGTGTCCAGGGATCCACTGCAGTGTGATATTGATATTTAATTTTGATATCATCTGATGGATTATCACAATTAGAGTTGTCAACTCTCTTGGGCTGTTTGAGGTGTTGCTGTTAAGTGCTTGCAGAGTGGATTGGGAGTCTGTAAAGACAAGAATATCTGATGGTGATTGCACTCCTTCATATTTGTTTTCAACTGTCTGTAGTGCTATGGTAATTGCCTTAATTTCGGCTTGAAAGTTTGAGCAGTAAACGCCACAGGGTGTACTTATTTCAAAGTGTTTATTTTTAGAGAAGACCAGGAAGGCACCAAGACCAGCATTGATGGTGGCTTTGAAGGCCGATCTATCGGTGTATATATGGATAGCTGTTTTTGGATAGCTTTCAATTGTTTCGAGCGTGCCTACTTTGAGCTCCAGTGGATTTGATTCTTTTGCTCAGGTGTTTATAGTGAATGTGTTTTAATAGTTGGTTGTCTGTAGTTTAGTCCGGGCGTTATGTTTGAAAATCTAAATTCCACAAAGCGGAAAAAAGGTTATCTAATTACGTCACTATTAAGAATAACATACCTGCTGAACAGGTAGACAGACATTACTTTCACAGACAGGCAAACAATGGAAAAACACAATGGTGTTAATGTGTGTATATTTGTGTGTTTCTATGGTGACGGTGGGAAGAGGCTAGCGATTGGTTGTGAATAATGCAAGATAGCTGGCATTGTCATCATTTGGTCTTAGTTAGGGAAGACGACTCCAGAACATGAGGCTGAAAGTTGTGTTATTGTAGTGAGTTAGATTTTGTTAAAAAAAAAATCACTAAAGTCTGCTACGATTGTTTTATATCATATTAACTTAATTTGTCTATATTGTAATAAAAGTTATACTTAGTATTGTTCACAAAGAAGTTATTCAAGTCATTTCATGTTTTATTAGTTAAGATCTAATACGCCTACAGCGGTTTAGTTGTCTACAAGCAGTTCAGTGCTACAAGTCAACGACAGTGGACAACAATGCTATACAAGAGAAGACTTAATGCGGTGTATTGCTAGAGAGAGAAATATGTTTCTGAACAGGTATTACTCTAGATTCTAGAACTAGATGACCGTTGCTACCTAAGTGTAATTCATGAAATCAACACTAAGACTCATTCAACAAATCCTCCCCTGCGCATCACTTTCAGTTTTCCTCAAACCCCCCCCCCCCCTATTTCTATTAAACCTCGAGTTTATTTGCCATTACTTTCCACTAATCCCAAGCTATCCTAGCTGCAATGTCAACTCCCAAGCTATCCTAGCTGCAATGTCAACTCCCAAGCTATCCTAGCTGCACTGTCAACTCCCAAGCTATCACTAGCTGCAATGTCAACTCCCAAGCTATCACTAGCTGCAATGTCAACTCCCAAGCTATCCTAGCTGCAATGTCAACTCCCAAGCTATCACTAGCTGCAATGTCAAATCCCAAGCTATCACTAGCTGCAATGTCAACTCCCAAGCTATCCTAGCTGCAATGTCAAATCCCAAGCTATCACTAGCTGCAATGTCAACTCCCAAGCTATCACTAGCTGCAATGTCAAATCCCAAGCTATCACTAGCTGCAATGTCAACTCCCAAGCTATCCTAGCTGCAATGTCAAATCCCAAGCTATCACTAGCTGCAATGTCAACTCCCAAGCTATCACTAGCTGCAATGTCAACTTCCAAGCTATCCTAGCTGCACTGTCAACTCCCAAGCTATCACTAGCTGCACTGTCAACTTCCAAGCTATCACTAGCTGCAATGTCAACTCCCAAGCTATCACTAGCTGCAATGTCAACTCCCAAGCTATCACTAGCTGCAATGTCAACTCCCAAACTATCACTAGCTGCAATGTCAACTCCCAAGCTATCACTAGCTGCAATGTCAACTCCCAAGCTATCACTAGCTGCAATATCAACTCCCAAGCTACCACTAGCTGCAATGTCAACTCCCAAGCTATCCTAGCTGCAATGTCAAATCCCAAGCTATCACTAGCTGCAATGTCAACTCCCAAGCTATCACTAGCTGCAATGTCAACTCCCAAACTATCACTAGCTGCAATGTCAACTCCCAAGCTATCACTAGCTGCAATGTCAACTTCCAAGCTATCCTAGCTGCAATGTCAACTCCCAAGCTATCACTAGCTGCAATGTCAACTCCCAAGCTATCACTAGCTGCAATGTCAACTCCCAAGCTATCACTAGCTGCAATGTCAACTCCCAAGCTATCACTAGCTGCAATATCAACTCCCAAGCTATCACTAGCTGCAATGTCAACTCCCAAGCTATCACTAGCTGCAATGTCAACTCCCAAGCTACCACTAGCTGCAATGTCAACTCAACGTCCATGGACAAGACTAATTCACATTTAAATAATATCTTTCATCGGAACAGAATGTTCGACTCAAAAGATCCGACCGATACAGAGAACACACTTTTAGAAAAGGGGTGGGAATAAAAACTAAAAAAAGTAAACCGCCCACTAGATTGTAACATTGATTATGCCTACAAGGTCATCACAAACTACATATAGTCGAAGACTACAATCTCTCAATCATCTGCTAATGGAACCGAATCCAATAGATAGCAATAAAAACACACATTAGACAAAATGTCTGAAATGTGTTGAAGGATATCTTGACCAGGCCGAGAGATACCATCTTTTGGAGGAAGCAGCACATTTAAATAGCGTGTTTCTTCAAACCTGGTTGGAAGTAACATACTGAATTTAAAGGTCGACAGTATTCCACCATTAGTGTCTGACTAGTCTTAAAAGCCAACCGAGATCGTAGAACTATGTGACATGACCTATGACCTGCAATGATCTCCAAACACTCTCTAGCGGTGCATAATAAACAACATAAATACAAGTGGTCGGGAAAAATGACAGGGAGACAGCTTGAAGGAATCAACAAGCTTCACTCTCGATAATAACACAGAAAAGAGGTATGTAATTGAACTTTCAATGGTAAAATGCATAGCCCCAACGTTATACCAGATAATCTTTGTGTTTACAGAGAGACTGTCTAAGAATGTCCAGAAAAAAAAAAGGCTACATTGGGGGTGGGCAACATCTTGTTAATAGAGGTGGGGACATTATGGAGGAGAAAGGAGGAGGTCACAGAAACAAAATGGTGTTCATGATGTTGCTAGATCTGATAAATTATAAGCTTGGCCACAGGATAGTACTAAATATAAGTTCAAATAAGTCTGTGTAGTATAACAACACCCTCCAAAAAAACAACAGATCATTAAGAAAACAAAAACCCCACATCGGTAAGAAAACTAATGCAACCACAATAAAACAATGTAGAAGTTTACGGATTACAAAAAAAATATTTAATTTAAAGATTTATTTATGCTTCTCCATTATTACAAGTCTGAACTCTAGCTAGGCCCAGTGACGTCACTAGCTAGGCCTAATACAACTCAACAGCTGTACTGGTATTTTGAAATGTTAGAACATGTCTATTACCTGGCCAGGTTTTTTTTTTTAGTCTTTCTACGTTTCAGCCAAAGAAATAACTCAACTCAAACTTCCAATTGTTTACGTCGGCCAACATATTCCTATTATTCCAATCAAACTAAGTGTGTGTATGTTTGTTTTCCATTCCTGTAGAAATATAACAATTATTTCTTCAAAAGTTTACACTTTTCTCCTATACCTCGAAGCATCTATGGTTTCTTGAGCAATAGACTATTTGATCTTGAGTTATTATGGCAAGCTGCTCTTAGGATGTATCTAAACATAGTCAACTAAATCAAATGACTCATTTTTAAAATGGATATTTTCTAGTCTTCACATTTGCCTTACATTCATGATGGAACTAAGGAGACTAACTCATGAAGCTCATGTTGGTACATGTAGACAATAAGAAAACATCAATTGGGTTTCAAACACTTTGGATTAAGGTTTCGGCACCAGGTAGCAAGAGAAAAAAGGTTTGAACCTTTTCAATCGACTACGCTTCTGATAAGACCCGGCCTGCTCTGGAGACACAAATATTTGCTGACTTCCTTCACTTAGCTATTATAGCAACGTTCACAGAAGTGCAAGGGAACGACTTCCGATATTTACCCCGCCCACTTTCTAGGGAAGGTAAGCACTTTTGAAAAATCTCAAATCTAATTTCCCCAGTTCAACAGATCGGCATCCAGCTTTCTCTTAACCCACTCCCCCACCAGTTTCTACATCAGTTTATGGTGTGAACGTTCAGTGTGTGTGCGTGAGTGCATATTTACATATTACATGACTGTCAATTACTCCTGGCCAAATAAAAACATCAGGGGCACTCAATGGTCAAGAAAAAACGGAGAAGGGGAAGTAAGAAAATATCCACAACAGAAGGTCAAGACGATCTAATCAAACATCTCGAAAAAAAAATTGGCTCATACATATGCTCAATCCTGAACACCACATATGGAATTGAAACGGCTTTCATAAAGCACCATGATAAAACAAAAATTGTGGGGGAGGGCGGGAGTGGCATGGTTTAAAAAAAAAAAAAAGGAAGAAGGGAAAGCTGGGCGGAGGAAAATGCATAAATTACCCCCATGATGCATTAGAAAAATGGAAAGGACCAAACCAGTGACAGGCGTGATGTGAACCAACTGCTATACATAACTGACGCAGGGTTTAAAAATATTAAATAAGCAAAATACAACAAAATACCTTTTTAAAAAAAACAAAGCTTATAGTAAGTATAACTCATAAATTAGTTTGGATCAGTCGTGTATAATAATCAAACTTGTAATAGATCTAGGCTAACAATAATAAATCTGTGCGATTAGAAATATTTTTACCAATTGTCTTTTGTTTAGCGCAATTTCATGCCATTAGCTTTCTCCATACGCCATGATCCTATCACTTGTTTGGCACGTTTGGAAAGGGGTGGGGTGGGAGAAGAAGGGGGTATCTGGGACGTCGCTTTTTGTATGTATTTATTTTCAGAAAAGGGAGCGACCTGAATTCGAACTCCTCAAGCCAATACGGCAACCAGTGTGCCAAGGAGCTGCTTATGAAAATAGATTTTATAGTTATTTATAGTTTTTTTTAATGAAATTTTCTACTACAAGCAACAAAGGGGGCTAATTCAACTTATATCACTTTGCCAGTCAAGCAAATTTCTTTCCCTTGTTCGAGATATCAAACTAAATAATGAATTAACAATAGTTAATTAACTAATTGTTTTTTTAAATTTATTCTTGTGTTAGCATGTAAAAGAAATAGTTGTGCAAAATTCTAGCTTTGCTCGAGATTGGATGGGGGAGAAATGATGTGACCAGACTTTTGTCTTTTGACCAGACTGACAGACAGAGTGAGTTGATAGAAGCTTTGCAAAAAAAAAAAAAAGACCTCTCGTCCACGTTGAAGATATGACATTGTTAATTATATAATAACAAAACTAATACATCAATCAAAGGGTTACAGCTCATGAAATAAAAATGAAGTGCATGCGAGGATGTTCAATTTGAGAAGTACACAGGATGTCTACACTGGAAAATATAACAATTTATTTTCGTGATATAGAAAGAGCTATCAAGCTTCAATTAAAAAAAAGTAATATACAATTTTAAAAAAAATCTATTCCTACTTTATTTTTAAATAATATGGTAAACTTAACTCTCATATTGTATCGGTATTTATCATTAAAAAATAAAGTGAAAAATACCACTGACCAGTACGGGAATTAAACCCACGACATTAATGTTATTAGCGAGACGCTTTATCAAAGCCTTATTATAATACGTAAATCTAACAACGCCGAGCAGTCAGATTGTCTTCCTGATAGATGCAAAAGAGTCCTCCAAAGCCTGAACAATTTCTCCTACGTATGTGAAACAACCCAGGACAGCCATTATAAAGCATAACAACAACAGGAAGAAACCAGTTCTCCAATGGTCGCCAGCACATATTGATATACAAGGAAATGAGAAAGATAACAAACTTGCCAAGTTTGGGAGAACAAACACACAAATGAACATAGCACTCTATCTGGAAGAAATGTAGAAACTAATAGTGAACAATACACGAGAAATGCACAAGCTCTCATTCAAATCGCAAGAAAGACGACGCCTCTTAAAAAGCTATCCCGACATGACTAACGTCTATTTTTTCACCTCAGAACCAGACACTATAGAATGAGACAACATATATTCCGGAAGTTTAAAATCGTGAAATTAGCCCTTGTGGAGCGTTACCATAGAATGCCAACAATGCCCTTCAAAACTGCATTCTCCATCAAGAGGCCAGAACAAGACACTAGCCCCCCAAAAACACCCTATAGAAAAAAAAACTATATGGAGAGCTGCCTAATCTGGAAACGACTGCGCAGTTTATTTCAGATACTGATCTAGTCACAAGAACCCTTCAACATAATGATGCTCCTCTACATGAAAATATGATTAGATTATCCTTTAACTCTTTGTACCCACAACCGAACCAAAACAAAATGCCATGGAACGCTCCATTCATGACTAATGGCGACAAAAACAGAGGTGAAAACAAACCGTGATAGAACCATCACTAGCCCGCATTCCCAAGCACATGCTTTTAGAAAACCTGGCCGCCACAAGCAAAATGCTGATAAAACATTGCCAGGCTGTAACTGACACATTTCTCATTATCATGAGTAAGATAGCAGCTAATAAGTCATACGTTGACACTAATAGTGATTAAACGCCTCATATCATGACGCAAGAAAATCAAGGGTAAACACCAAAATGAAACGAAACATTTAGGATGTAACAGGAGACGAGTTATCGACACCAGCTTTTAAACCTCTTTGACGTCAAATCAATAAAGTAAGTTTCTAAGATTGGTTGCTATGGCGATAATCGCTTTCCAGAATCCCTCCGTGCCTCAGCCTCGATATCCCCATCGCCATAAGAGGGAATCAGAATAGGGTGAATATGCGCCCTCAGACAGCCCTGACAGGGAGACAATAAAACAAAACAAACAAGTCCGTGGAATAGAAAGAAATATTTAGACAAGAATTTCAGAGTGTCAGATGAAATGATTTTTCCCAATTTATGTATTCCTAAATGTTCTGTCAAAGATGTGTCTACTTGATCTCTACAACTCTCGAACAGAACAGTTGAGAACGAAGTGTCTACTTGATCTCTACAACTCTCGAACAGAACAGTTGAGAACAAAGTGTCTACTTGATCTCTACAACTCTCGAACAGAACAGTTGGAACAAAGTGTCTACTTGATCTCTACAACTCTCGAACAGAACAGTTGAGAACAAAGTGTATACTTGATCTCTACAACTCTCGAACAGAACAGTTGGAACAAAGTGTCTACTTGATCTCTACAACTCTCGAACAGAACAGTTGGAACAAAGTGTCTACTTGATCTCTACAACTCTCGAACAGAACAGTTGAGAACAAAGTGTCTACTTGATCTCTACAACTCTCGAACAGAACAGTTGAGAACAAAGTGTCTACTTGATCTCTACAACTCTCGAACAGAACAGTTGAGAACAAAGTGTCTACTTGATCTCTACAACTCTCGAACAGAACAGTTGAGAACAAAGTGTCTACTTGATCTCTACAACTCTCGAACAGAACAGTTGAGAACAAAGTGTCTACTTGATCTCTACAACTCTCGAACAGAACAGTTGGAACAAAGTGTCTACTTGATCTCTACAACTCTCGAACAGAACAGTTGAGAACAAAGTGTATACTTGATCTCTACAACTCTCGAACAGAACAGTTGGAACAAAGTGTCTACTTGATCTCTACAACTCTCGAACAGAACAGTTGAGAACAAAGTGTCTACTTGATCTCTACAACTCTCGAACAGAACAGTTGAGAACAAAGTGTCTACTTGATCTCTACAACTCTCGAACAGAACAGTTGAGAACAAAGTGTCTACTTGATCTCTACAACTCTCGAACAGAATAGTTGAGAACAAAGTGTCTACTTGATCTCTACAACTCTCGAACAGAACAGTTGAGAACAAAGTGTCTACTTGATCTCTACAACTCTCGAACAGAACAGTTGAGAACAAAGTGTCTACTTGATCTCTACAACTCTCGAACAGAACAGTTGAAAACAAAGTGTCTACTTGATCTCTACAACTCTCGAACAGAACAGTTGAGAACAAAGTAAACGTTGAAAACAAAAACAAGACATCGACAAATGTCTTTCATTGACTAGACATTATCACCACATGCTTGAATGTAGGCACACGTTATAGATTAGGGCTCCTAAGAAATAATTACAATATCTGTAAAAAAAAAAAAATGTTTCACATGTTTCGGATATTCCATTATAGTTGAAGATTATCTACTTCCTATTCCAAACCTGCCGCAGAATAATGGGGGATGGCAGCGGACAGGGTATGAACCCGAGACCATCGAGACGACTGAACGATATTTCAGCGCGCATACCACACGAGCAGCCAGCCATCTGGACTTATAAAGGAACCAGAAAGGGCATCATACCTCAAATAGCTTAGAGCCTTTTGAAGGAAGCAGTTTAGCTCAGAAATGAGAAATAATGATTACAGTCCTAATAAATATGTTCTCTATTTAAATTCCAAAGTAAAGACGTTCAGATATCAATACATAAAATACGAGTTTTACAAAAGCGAATATCAACACTGTCTGTCTGTCTGTCTGTCAGGTACAAATCTTGTACTCGTCATCTCTCCCACTTCATAGTCTCGAATTACGTTGAAACTTTGCACAATTAGTCACTGACGAGGACAACACATGAATCAATAAAAACATTTAACCAATTATTAAACAATTAGTCGTAGTTGATAATTTAAAAAAAAAAGAAAATTTACTAAGGTAAGAGGAGAAAAGCCTTGTGTAGAGAAATAGGTCGTTGGTTAAAAAGTTGAAAATAACAAAAGATAAACTTCTATTTTTATAAGTACTTGTACTGCTCTGTGTCTAGCGTGTCGGCTTTCATTCATGGATACTTTTTTAAAAATTGCTTTTGAAAAAGCAAAAGGAAATCTTCTCCCAGATACAAAAATCCCTCACAGTTGCACCACAACAAACAAATGATCTCTCGACACAACCTAACTTTATTATAACAAACATAAACTTCAACACCCATTTTACAACGAGGTTCGTATTGCCAAAGACGAAACTAGGGATCGGAGCGGCATAACATCGATTCTCTGCCACCATAGGCAATCCCTATATGGAGGCCGTTTGTATCAGTCTCCATTAAATCAATATAAGCTTTGATGTAAAAAAAAAGTATTGTTCCTCAATAATTTGACCAGCTCTGTCAGGTCTGCTCAGATCTCAGGACTACCCGCCATTTTCCCTAGCTGATTTCTCACGTGTAGCATCCCCGCACATCGACTTTCAAGGGGCGACAAATCACGAAACATTCAAGACAAGCGATTCAACCCGGGTGTGGATGATGTGGTGCAGATTGTACGACTTTGTGAGATGTGTATCATTTTAATGAAGGAACACTGCATATTAGGACTGAAGATACTGTGTTAGATTGCATTAATAGGGTAAGATAGTAGAATAACGTTTTTTAGAAGTTTAAAATTATGAAAAGTGAAACATCAAAAAAAAAAAAAAATGGTTTCAAAAGGCAAAATTGTCGTTCTAAACTATTCATTGAATACATTTGTAATTTTTTTTAGTCTAATAATAAATAAACTAGAAAATGGGTTAATATTTTCGTTAAAAACAAACGAAAAGTCAAATGTAAAAATACTTATAAAAAAAACAAACAAAGCTTATAGTTATATTGAGTTAAACTGCATCAATTATTATAAATAAACCATGTAATTCATTTTTAACAGAACTAGACTAACAATACTGAATCGGAGAGATTAGTTCTTCTAGGCACAAGGTAATTAATAACAGGTTATATTTTCCCATTTTTTCGTCCAGTGAAAAAGGGAGAATTAGTGACAGGTAGAGAGTGGTGAGTCTGTCACAGCCCCTAGGAATATAGCATAGATTAACACGAAACAATGACATGAACTATTGAGATATAAATAAATAATAACAATAATACCATCACGCTGAAAAAGCGCTAGGGCCTTGAGTTTGAATGTCATTTCATTCTAGAGTTTTGTGACGTTTCCTTGTCCACCCATCTCTTGTGCTGGTCACACAGCTTCCTAGTGAAAATGTTTGCTAAGGCGACATCAATCATCTGCCCCAAGGGCATCTAGGCTTCGAAGAAGAAACTTTACTTTAATGAATGTGTCATTGAATTACTTTGGGTTTTGTGTTAAAGATAAATAAGCGTTGATGAATCGACGTTGGTACTGGAGTTTAATAAATAGGAGTTGATTACAGATATTGTTAATTAGACATTGGTGGAAACAAAAAGAGATGTCCATTTCGAAAGACGCGGGCTGCATGTACGAGCCAGATGTCCCAGCGAACTTTACAGCTAATGGCTCTTTATCTTTTTAGCTTAGCACGGAACATGCGCTTTCTCTCGTCCGACTAGCTATTCAAGCATCCCATTTACATACTACAAACATGATGTAAATCTGCGCAGTTTGAGAACACTATTACTCTCTCGATTTCTTTTTTTTTAACCAGCTTCAAGCGAAGGAAGAGAATCACAGAAAATTCAAAGCCAATTTCATTTTCTTTTTATGTTCCGATCTCATCTCTTGTCTCATTAATTGGCTTGACGTAAAGTCTTGATGTAATTTGTTCCAATTGTGTTGGGATAGCTGGACTAGTTTTCATTGCTCTTAATTCAGCCTTCCCCCCCCCCCCCCACATACAAACACAACAGGCCTCGTGACACGCAAGCAGACTTGGGGAATACATAGGGTCAGTTGAATGTTTAGACATGATTTACTAGGACGGCTGGGTAGCAGGTGTACGTGTAATAGATCTAGCTGTTTCCAATGATTCAAGGTTTATGTCCAACAGATGTAGATGGCTGTAGTTTTTTTAACACGGCATTTCAAACCTTATTGAGACGTATTCTAACGTTCAAAAAGAATGATTTGAAGTTTGATCTCAACCTGCCATTTTTTTTTTAAAAAACATAAACCTTTCTACTTTTCGTTTCAAACATGGTCAAGTATGAACAGAGCGCATTGGTTCCAACAAAATGTTTTATCTTTACCGAAGTTTTATTTCACATTGACCAACACTGAGGCTGTGAATGTTTCTGGTTATATGGGAGGCAGAGTCAACAAGAAAAATATAAAAATACTTTAAAAAAAAACAACAACAAAGCTTATGTGTATTTGTATCAATTAGTTTGGACAGTTTGAAGTCAGTCATGTCATTACATTTGTAATAGATCTAGACCAACAACAATAAATCTATGCGATTAGAAATATTTTGACTAATTGTTTTTGCTTAGCGCTATTTCATGCTTTTAGCGCTTTCTCAATAGGCCATGATCCTATCACTAGACTGGATCAGCTGGGAAAGGGGTTGGGGAGAAAGAGGGGGTAATTGGGAAAACTTTTTGAATTGATTTAAAATGCATTGCTATAAAAGGACCTAAATTAGTGAGGTGCGTATGAAAATAGAAGATTGTATAGTTATGTATTGTTTGATTCAACCTTACTTTAAAGCGGCGTCAATAAAGGGACTAATTCAGCGTATACCACCACATAAGTCTAGTAACATTTCTTTCCCTTGTTCGATATCAAAGAAAATAATAAATTAGCAAAAGTTATTTAACTAATTGGTAATTTTTACAATTGATTCTTGTTTTGTTGGTAAAAGAAATAATGGTGCAAAGTTTCAGCTTGACCCGAGATTTGGATGTGAGAGAAATAACGTGTTCAAACTACTAACTTGAACGTCCACTAGAAGTTGTGTCGATGTACAATACAAACAGTTATAATATTGAAATACAATGATTTTATCCAAAGAACTAAATATATACTAGACTTATAAAATCAGTACACCAGTGTTTCCCAAACTTTCAACATATGCGTATTCCTTCAATAATTTTCATAACTCAATGTACCCCTGCCCCCCCCCTCCCCCAGAAAAAAACAAGAATAATTCTCAAAAATATTAATGAAAAATACAATTGTTCATAAAAATAGAAATAAATGTTACATTGTAAAAAAACAAAACTTTGCATCGATGAGAAGGAGAAGCTCAGTTAACGCTACCCCTTTCAAACTCTTTTCGTACCCTTGGGGGTACGCATAACCCACTTTGGGAAACACTGCTTTACACAAATGTACCTCTTCTTGAATTCGTTTTGATTCAGTTATACAATTGACAACGTATTCATTCTAGGTTACAGCGTCTTCACAAAGTGCGTGTCGGGTTGTCACAAAGAAGTTTTTCATTTAGATCTTCCCAATACTTCAGGAAGGATGTAAATGAAAAGAAGTGAATCAGAAATAGACTTTCACTGAAACTTGAAGCGTTGAATTCGGTACGTAAATGGAATAATTAAACAATCTGCGACTCTGAAACGACAAACTAAATTTGGAGACAGCGACAGCACATTTTCTGTTCTAGACATCCCAGCATGCCATGGTACTACGACTTATGCAGCTTCAGAAAAAAGGTAAGGAACTCGTTTTTGAAAGTGAGTGTTACGTTGAGAGCTTACTAAGTTCTACTTTGTTATCTCTGGCAGCTGTGGCGCCACTAGGAGGTTGCGGTCCGCACCGAGTGACACCCATTGGGGTGTGACACCCAAGTGAAAAAAAGCACTTTGTGAATAACTGATAATTTTTAAAAAAAGACAGTGGCTAAATATCGGAACATGTAATTCACAATTAATAAATAGATCTATATACTTTTTTTTTTCATTTCCACTAAACATATTTTAATTTCTGTTATGAAATTCTATCAAAAAGGTTTTAAATGCTATATCCTACTAAATATATCAAGGAAAACGTGAAACCTTACTTTCAAATGTATACCAGCTGCATGTGTGTATATGAACACTGCTTTGATTCAAAAAATATTTTTATCGAATCTATTTAATTTGTAGCTAGCACCGTAATATCAGGATGTCAGCCAATAGTCACTGTTTAACAAATGACGATATTCTTCAGGCATAAAATATTATCGAAATCTTAAATAGGATTTTTTAAAGGGTGGCGGTGGTGACACCCTGAGCTGACCGCACCGGGTGACACCCACCCTAGTGACGCCACTGTCTAACAGTATGGACAAGTAAATGCTGTTAAAAAAAGCCCTTAACAAAACTAAGCTTTAAAGTGAAGTAATAGTAAAATCAGTATATACATATATATGTGTTTAAAAATGATGTGATCACACGCTTAAATATAGTGCTCAAAAGTGCTCTATCTGACATGTAATCATTCTTTGAAGAAACTTCAGCCTCAATGGCCGTACACTGTTCACTAAGCATCAGAAATCAAAGCTTTTTTTTTTAATTTTAAATAACAGAATAGAAAGTGTCTAATGACATTTAAATATTGATTCTGGATACAAACACGGACTGATGAAAACTTTAGAAGTGAATTTGAACAAGTTTGGGGGGAAAAAAAACTCACAATACAAGAACAAGTTCCGTGTACCGGTATGACGTGAATGTGTTTTGATAAAACTCAGTTTTAGTAATAATGTATGACGCGATTGTGTTGTATCATCACCATAATAATAAAGACGTTTAGTCCAGTGGTATATCACGTGGCAGATCCAAATAGTGTAGACACCAAATGAAACGAGACAAAACTTTCTATATAGTATCTAAAGGAACAAATAACTGAAACAAAATAAGAATTGAACAAATCTGAATCTTTTGTTTTACGAATTCTTTCCACCAAATCACATTTTTTTTAGGAGTCATGATAATTTTGTGTTTAATATTTCAAGTTCAAAGAGGGAGAAATCAAATACAGCCTGATTATATTTACCCCCCCCCCCCTCTCTTCTCAACAAAATGAATAGGAAACAAAAAAAAATACAATTTTCGGGAGATATATGACAGAATGAGATAGACAGATGACAATATAAATCTCAAAGTCTCTCAAAGCAAACATTCCACACAGCTGAGTAGTAAATTTAAAACCCAGTTAAACTGATGTCTCCCCACCACAAAATGACCAGACCGTGAGATCCGGTGAGCTAACACAAGACTGATATATTGGACTTAGAGACTCTCAGCTCTGGGGGTTATCGACCAAAACTCGTGACACTATAATCGCTGGACACTCTTGTCGGCTGCTGAATAGAGTTATTTTCCTTTTCCATTTTTTTTTTTTTTGAAACCGCTAAAGACCACTTTTTTTTTATTATAGTAAGACAGCTTCCATCCAAGCACACGAGACAACCAATGACTTAGAGAAAGGAAACACACACAAGTTGTGTTACTTTTTTAAAGCATACTTTGTGGCAAGGGATAGAATCTAAAAAAAACAACATGCAAATATGTGACCCTGCTGGACCAAGTAAAACAAAAGACGTTTGGGCCACGAAGCCTTCATCAGCTACAAAACAAACGGCCGTGACCCAAACGTCCTTTGTTCTACTTGCTCCCGCGGGGTCACATATTTACCTGTTGTTTTTTTTTTGTATTTTCTATACAGTCGTTCACTCCTGCAGCAGTAAATCTTTGTTTTTTTTTGTGTGTGGCAAGGTGGCTGAGTGGTAAGGCGCTTGGCTTCCTAACAGAGGGTTCTCGGGTTCAAATCTTGGTGAAGACTGGCCACCTCTGAGTCCACTCTAACGGGTACATGACATTAGTTAACGGGTACATGACATTAGTTGGGGAAAACTAAAGACTACACATCACTCTCGATTACACAAAGATAAAGGGACTCCCCCCCCCCCCCCACCCCATAAGCTAAGACCAATTCGTACAAGTGCTCCTTCTTCCATAGAGCATGGAATTGGTTGCCTGAATCAGCCAAGAAAACCAATGACTTAGCAGAGTTTAAGTCTCTAGTTAACATGTAGGCCCACGACATATGCGAAATAATACTACTGACATTACAGAGTTAATACTACTGACATGACATAGTTAATACTACTGACATTACAGAGTTAATAATACTGACATGACAGAGTTAATAATACTGACATGACAGAGTTAATACTACTGACATGACAGAGTTAATACTACTGACATGACAGAGTTAATACTACTGACATGACAGAGTTAATATTACTGACATGACAGAGTTAATACTACGGACATGACAGAGTTAATACTACTGACATGACAGAGTTAATACTACTGACATGACAGAGTTAATACTACTGACATGACAGAGTTAATACTACTGACATGACAGAGTTAATACTACTGACATGACAGAGTTAATACTATGACATGACAGAGTTAATTCTACTGACATGACAGAGTTAATACTACTGACATGACAGTTACTAATACTTCTTGCCATTTTTTTCTTTATCAAAACTCTGTAACAATGCGATGTGATGTTTCTAAACTTTGTACCATGTAATCACTGGAAAAAGGAGGAGGGTGGAGGAGGGCGAAGTTGGTCATTTTTTAAAATTTCTCTTGCATTGTAAAATTGAAATAGTCTATGCTAAGATAAAGCAATCACTTTTATTGTTTTGTTAACAAGCGTGGTTCTCTGGATGTCCGGATACGCGATTAATTTCCTCACCGTGTCCTAATTTAAGTAGAGTAACTTTTAACCTTTATTGTTGCGAATATTACCTTTGCAGATTTTCATAAAATGGAGGCAAAGCTTTAAAAAAAAAAGCTTGTTGGTGTATCCGGTGCACATAATACGGAAGTATTGATAAACTGTTCATTTTTAAAACAATATAAGAAATTGTGTGCGTCTTGGAATACAATTAAAAATTAAAAAGGCAAACGAAAACCCAAAAGAAAAATCTTACTCTGGAATAAATGTAACCTAACACAACTACACCAAGCTGCATTAAACTTTCAACAAACATTCTTATTAGAAAAAGACATTAACCAACCAGTCGATGACCTCTGGAATTTCATTAAAAACCATCTTAAAAGCATTATAGAAAATCATATACCAACTAAGTGCACATGAAACAAAATAAATAAATGCTGGTTTAATAATAGACTAAAGAAGCTTTGTAAACAGAAGGAAAACCTATATAGAAAATTTAAAGAAACTAAGGCAGAAAGAGTTTACAAAAAGTATACAAAAATTAAACACTTAACCCAAAAAGTAAGCAGACAGCTGTAGAGTGAATACATAAACAATGTAATATCTAAAGATAACAACAAAAACCTATGGTCATACATTAAATCTAAGAAAATGGAAACAACAGGCATAGCGCCATTAAAAGATGAACATAACATAATACATAATGATAATGAAACTAAAGCAAACATCCTAAACAAATACTTTGCATCAGCATTCTCAGCCCCAGGAGACAAAGACATATTACTGAATTTGAACCAAGTAGACAACATGGAAGATATAGTAGTACAAGAAAATGGAATTCAAAAACTATTAGCCAACACCAAACCAAATAAAGCGTCTGGACCTGATGGTATTCCAGCTAGATTACTCAAAGAACTAAGCAATGAGCTAGCCCCAGTGTTCAAAATACTCTTTCAGGCATCGCTTAACCAGAGCAGAGTACCAAAGGACTGGAAAGAAGCTAATGTCACCCCCCTATTTAAAAAAGGAGAAAAATCTGACCCAGGAAACTACAGACCAGTATCACTTACCAGCATCACATGTAAAATCCTAGAACACATAATATGTAGCAACATCATAAACCACTTAGACAAACAAAATGTCCTCACACCATACCAACATGGCTTTAGGAAATATAGATCATGTGAAACACAACTAATAGGACTAATTGATGATTTTTCTAAAGGTTTAGATAATAGTGAACAAATAGATGCTATCTTACTAGATTTTTCTAAGGCTTTTGACAAAGTTCACCACCATAGTTTGCTTAAAAAATTAAAATATTTTGACATTAATGGTCCACTGCATCAGTGGATTAAAGATTTTCTGATAGGGAGAGAACAAACTGTAATAATAAATGGCTCTAAATCAACACCGATAACAGTAAACTCAGGTGTACCTCAAGGAACAGTCTTGGGTCCACTACTATTTTTAATTTACATAAATGATTTACCAAATTGCATTAGTTCAGGAACAAAAGTCAGATTATTTGCAGACGATTGCATAATATATAGAACAATAAAAAAAACACAAGACACAGATATTTTACAAAGAGAATTAGATGAATTACAGAAATGGGAATCAAATTGGAGCATGTCTTTCCACCCAGAAAAATGTCGGTTGTTAAGAGTAACAAAAAAACTAAAACAAATTAATTTTACTTATCTTATTCATGGCAAACCAGTAACACAGACTAAAAACGCAAAATACCTAGGTGTTATAATAAATGAAAAACTGTCATGGAATCCACATATTGATGAAACTATAAAAAAATCAAACAAAGCATTAGGATTTATTAAAAGAAATTTCTATAAATCAAATAAGAACATAAAACTAAAATGTTATTTAACCTTGGTTAGGCCAATAATAGAATATGCATCCTCCGTTTGGGATCCCTCAACTCAAGAAAACATTAAGAAACTGGAACAGACACAAAATAGAGCAGTGAGATTCATAACAAATGAATATTCACATTTGACTAGAGTAACACCTATAGTAAAATCATTAAATTTAGAAAGTCTTCAGGACAGAAGACTCAAAAGTAAAGTAGCAATTATACATAAAACACTGAACCATAATCTTCAAATACAAAAACAAAATTTAATAAAATACTCTGAAAGACACAAAGATAAAGGCACATTCCTCGTCCCATATGCTAGGACAAATGTGTACAAATACTCCTTCTTCCCTAGTGCTATTAGAGCATGGAATGGGTTGCCTGAGCTAGCCAGGAAAACCAGTGACTTGGCAGAATTTAAGTCATTGGTTAATATCCATGACTAAATGCATGAGGCGTAGGACGTAATCATCTTCTTTTTTGAAGTAACGTCTGTATTATATAAGATAAGAAGATAAGAAGAGTAGATTACCGTGAATAACCTTAAATGTGAAAATCTGACCAAAAAATCTATGCTTTGGATGAAACCATGGTTAAAGCACCGCAGTTTGGTTTTAGTACAGACGAAAACGCGTCTCAAATGTCTCTCACACTATAGACCTGTGACTACACTATGCGAATTCGTACCACCCCTTTATATACTCTCTTTTACTATGATGACGTGTTTATTTTGTAGGCCTCAGAATGTTAAAAAAAACAAAACGCTTGGCGTCCGTGGTATTTACAGCGCTCGCCCAGACCCCCTAGCTTTTGGTCTTCAAGTGACAGGTTGAGAAACGCTGGCCTAGATCTTTTGATTCCCTTCGCTACTATCAGCTATAAAAAAAAGAAACCTTTAATCTAACCTAACACTAGAAACACTTTGATGAGAAGCAGAAAAACAAACAGGAAATCTGCACAGGAAAGCTGTTAATTATACAGTTGTGAAGACAGCGTCTGCCGCGAGGCAAAGCGACTTAAAGAAAGTGAAGATAGCTTCCAGCAAATCTTATATTGCCATTATGTTGTTTTCCTAATTGAGTTCAGACAAGGACAGCGTCTCTAGAAAAAAGGTCAGTTTAACATGCTCAGCACTAACTAGAATTCACTCCATTCAACGTAATTTCAGATGAAAGAAATGTAAAGAATAGCATACGCCAAGGGAGACTTTGTCTTTTGATGCCGATGTTGACTTGTCATCTGATGACACATGTTAATAATAGTTAGCCATTCTTATAAAAAAAGAATTTCTTGACATTTAGTGAAGTCAAAATCGTTACAGTCATAGCACTAAGTTGTATTTTTTTATTTCCTCTTTAGTGAAAATTATGCCAGAACTCTTTTTTTTTTTAAAGATTTAAGTTGTTAGAAATAAGCTGCTGTTTAGTTTATTTAAATATAGGTGTAATACTTTCACTCTGAGAAACGAAATAAAATAACATTGTAAAAATTTGGCATAAAATATTATAACGTAGCTTATAGCAAAAGTCTTACAACAAAAAACAAACAAACAAACACTTTATAGCGCTCCCTTTACGGAAAAGTTGCCACTTAGTTTTGTGCAGTATGTCTGTCCGTCCGTTACGTTTGAGTCTCAAAAACTAAAAGCGTTATTAACAAGGTTCAAAGACAGTTTGTGTGGAAATACAAACTCAAAATCGGCCCCAAAAGTGGTCCACCTAGGCAGGTAAAAAGGCAGGTTTCAATATTTTCAGAAAGAATATCAGAATGAAATTCTATCAAAGGCAAATGACAGAGAAGAAGGGAGAAAGAAGGTTGACCGATCTTGTGTGGTGCCCCAACAGTCCAGTAGTGAGTAAACCAAGGGATAGGTGAAAGTGAAGGAGAAGTTCGATGTGAACCTGGCCTAACTGATGTTATATATCATTATCTTGTTCTGTAAAAGGCCAATCTCTTACTCAAAGCCTTAAGGAAAAACAAAACATTTCCGTAAAAAATTCAAATCTAATCTCCCCTTCCTTTAATCCAATGTTTGCTATGATATCATGCTGCAGTTCACGCATTAATATGAAAAATTACTTAATAATTGTTGTTTTAAATTATGCTCCACTTATATGCATATCAAATAGATTTTTTTTATCTTATAAAATAAAAGTAAACATTTTTTTTTTGTAAATGTAGTAGTTAGTATGACATAACTTACTCAACTTAGCAATACAATTGTAAAACAAAATATTTTGACAAAAAATCTAAAACCATTTGCATAAATTTATTAAAAGTATGGTAATAGCCATCTTCCCTACTAAACAGCTTCTAGTGTTTGTTGCTATTATTAGTGAATAGTTGTAAAAATGGTGTATTTTTATGAAAAAAAACTGCTTGCATAATTGATGTTAAAAATTAAATTTTTCGCTTTCAGAAAATAAAAAAAGTAGCCGTTGCATCATAACTTTGAATAGTCTAAAATATGATATCGGATTTTCAATATCTTTTCTAGTTTACGAGATCTAAACGGGACGAACGGACGGACAGACAGACCAAACAAAACTTATAGCGTCTATTCCCCTTTCGTGCGACAACTTTTGGTGTTTTTAAAAGCCAACCCTTTTTAAAAAAATAGGTATTCAACTGTTTTTATCATACAATTACACCATTTTTAAAACAAGACTTATATAATTGATATAACCCTATTATGTAGTAGGCAATAGTACATAGAGACAAAGGCATAAATAGCAAGCTGCTGTGCACTTTTCAGCAATTATTATTTTTAAGATCCATCGCTTGCAGCACAAAGTAATCTTTCTCTTTTTACTTTCTTAACGTTTAGCATTAGGTTCCATTATATTAGCATGGCATTTCTTCATATAGCCATTTCTTGTTTTTCTCTCTTATTTAATTCTATTGCTTTAAGAACATAAATGGGATCTTTTAAAAAACAAATCAGAGTAAACAAAGAGCAGACTACTGTGCTTAATTTGTAGTCTGAAACATCCTCAATACATGTTTGTTAACGTGTTTATTTGATGTATCAGCTTTTTATGGTCTTCCTAAAGCGCTTTTGTTTTTAAACACAAACTAGGACACAGTGTAAGCCCATATATGTATATATGTATATAGGCTATGTTCAATATGTATGTATATAGGCTATGTTCAATATGAATGTATGTATATAGGATATGTTCAATATGTATGTATGTATATAGGCTATGTTCAATATGTATGTATGTATCTATATAGGCTATGTTTAATGTGTATGTATGTATATAGGCTATGTTCAATATGAATGTATGTATATAGGATATGTTCAATATGTATGTATGTATGTATATAGGCTATGTTCAATATGTATGTATGTATATAGGCTATGTTTAATGTGTATGTATGTATATAGGCCATGTTTAATGTGTATGTATGTATATAGACTATGTTCAATATGTATGTATGTATATAGGCTATGTTCAATATGTATGTAAGTTATTTTATTACGACAACAATAAGAGCAAGCTACATTACCCATTAAATATTGAATTTTTTTAATGTCAGAAAAGTATTTAGTTCTATAATGAAACTCTCATAGTAATTTAAACTATACAGCTCAATGCTTAGATATAATTTATGTTGGCAATAAGTCACTCTACTATTGTAGAAACAAGGTCAGAGTATCACAATGTTCCACAGCGGAATGTTGAGTCTAAACATTTGATTTGGGACTTCATCTCTCGGTAAAAATGTTACGCTACTTTCACTATTCAGCTGTGTAACATTGTTACGTGGTGATGGCCCACTGGTCAAGATAAATACTATCGATAAAATCCGTACTTCCATCCTCTCGGCTGCCCGCACTCCCACGCTCCCCCCCCCCCCCCCCCGTCTCTTCCCAGTCCCCTCTAATGTACTTTAGTTCAGGATGTTTTCTTTGAAACTCTTCCAGGCCATGTATAGAGCAAGTGTCTCACAGGGCAAGTGAGAGAATAGAGCCAGGGTCATCTCATGACTTTTCAGAGCAGGAATGTTGAGATACGACTTAACAAGCAGTCAAACGGAATTTCTATGCAATGAATTGTTTTTAAAAAATATAAATGTCCTTTCCCACAATCCTTTAAGAGCTTAGATATATATATAAATACTGACAGAGATAGAGATAGAGAGAGAGAGAGATACAAGAACGTGAAAAGTTCTAAAGCCTCAGCTCATAGGTAGTCTTCTCTTTACAAAACGTCTATCAACTCACTCTGTCTGGTCAAAATTGTGTCCACGTTATTTCTGCCACATCCATTCGTGGATCGAGTTGAAACTTTGACCAATTACTTAGTGTACCAATGAAAACACGAATCAATAAAAAAAAATTAACCAATTAATTATCGGTAATTAGTTTAATTTGTTTGATATCGAATAAGGGAAATAGCCTCTTTCCCTGAGATTTTTTTTTTTTACAACTGATTTTTTAAATTTTTTTCCTAGTCACCTCTCTCCCGCTGACGTCAGGTACTTCCTCTTGTAACTTCATTCAATGTCTGGCAGACCCTCCTCTCACTCTCTAATCCTTACAGGGCTCACCCCCTCTCCTTCTATCATTCACAATCATGATAGTGACTGTTCAGGGGGAAAAAAAAGACACGATGTCAACATAATCACACGTCACTCGTGATGCATCCCACGTGACATATTACACACCTCAAATAATCTCATTTAGAAACATGTTCAAGATGAAAAGGGAAGTTGCAAATAGCCGTCTAGATCTGGTGAGCTCATCGCATAGTTCACATTAAAACTAATGTAGGCCTGCAAGCAAAATTACTACTATCTTAAGGGTAGAAGTTTTAAACAAATGTTTTCTCTAGATCTCTCTGGCTGGTCGGCACAGCGCGGGCTTGAAATCTATAGCACTCGTCTCATTGCCTCCCGACATAGACTCGAGTTATTGGCAGACACATATTCGAGTTTCCGGTCTAGTCCAGCAGTCAAGCGTTGCTGCGGCGGATTCTGTTTGTTACACTGGGTGGTCCTTATGGGCTCACATCTGCTAGCACGTCACTTAAGGCGCCAACGCATCTAATAGGCTCCAATGGCGAGTATATTTACTCCCTCACTCCCCAAAGTTGTGAAAAATAACTATTGATCAATTGAAATGAATGAATGCAACCTTGAAACTTTGAAAGTATCTCTTTATGTTTTATAATCGGTAAGTCCGTTTGATCTTACAAAAATCATTTTAGACTCAAAGAAAGAAGAGTTACAGTTGCATGAAAAAAAAAAGCCTATACCGCCTCTGTGCACAACTACAGTTTACGTTATTACTTAGGCAACTACATCACATCCTATCAAGTTGAAATAGAGACTGTATATGTTACTACAGGAGAATGCTAATCGAAGCACGCATATTAAGTCAACAATACGGTTCAGTATCTAGAACCCAATGTAAAAAATCTTTGAAACAAAGGGAAGCAAGCAATGCAAAATACATAACAGGATTAGGTTACCTTTTTTTTTTAACATACATTAACAACTTAAATGTGTACAAACCTTTTAAAAGAATGAAGGGAACACGTGAACTTTGTCATGGGAAGGTTCTTATGCATATAAAAAAGGCTAATTAGTTAAGTACATTTGCAGACAAAAGAGTACTTTTATAGAGTAAGCTTTGCCATTCTGCATTATAACCATAAGACTAAGTTAATCAAATGTGTATATTAATTCTCAACTATCCATTAACAGAACAAGAATATATTCGATATACTTATACAAATATAATCTGCTCTTTTGATGATTGCTCAACATTTTCGAAAAAAAAAAGGTGAAATGGGCTAAGTACAAACTATAGAAGAATCTGGCCACAGAGTCGAAGTCAAAGTTGAGCTTACTCTTAAAAACATGGCCCACTCGAGTGGACATAACAACGGATGTCTAAGACAGATTGCTTAAAAATCTCTGGAAGTTATGAAAGAGTCTTTAATTTAGTCTTTAGTAGTTTTTAATTGTTATTGATTTGCAATACTCTGAATACATTGGAGCTAAGTAGCTTTGACTTGAAACACTTTCTGATTCATGTTATGAATACTGGCATCAACAGCATCGATTCCCTTACACATAAACAGCAAGTTTGATGGATGAGATGGGCTTTGTTTACTTTGTCATAGACAACAAAAGTAGATAGATAGATAAGTTTCTTACTTCACACCTTTCTCCGAAGTTTCTTAGGTCATACTTCTCTACGAAGTTTCTTAGGTCACACCTCATTCCGAAGTTTTTTAGGTCACACATCCCTCCGAAGTTTCTTAGGTCACAGATCCCTCCGAAGTTTCTTAGGTCACACCTCATTCGGAGAGAGGTGTGAAGTAAGAAACTTTGGAGGGATGTGTGACCTAAAAAACTTCGGAGGGATGTGTGACCTAAGAAACTTCGGAGAGAAGTGTGATCTAAGAAACTTCGGAGAGAGGTGTGACCTAAGAAACTTGGGAGGGAGGTGTGACCTAAGAAACTTCGGAGGGATGTGTGACCTAAGAAACTTCGGAGGGATGTGTGACCTAAGAAACTTCGGAGGGATGTGTGACCTAAGAAACTTCGGAGGGATGTGTGACCTAAGAAACTTCGGAATGAGGTGTGACCTAAGAAACTTCGGAGAGAAGTGTGACCTAAGAAACTTCGAAGAAAGGTGTGAAGTAAGAAACTTTGGAGGGATGTGTGACCTAAGAAACTTCGGAGGGATGTGTGACCTAAGAAACTTCGGAGGGATGTGTGACCTAAGAAACTTCGGAATGAGGTGTGACCTAAGAAACTTCGGAGAGAAGTGTGACCTAAGAAACTTCGAAGAAAGGTGTGAAGTAAGAAACTTTGGAGGGATGTGTGACCTAAGAAACTTCGGAGGGATGTGTGACCTAAGAAACTTCGGAGGGATGTGTGACCTAAGAAACTTCGGAATGAGGTGTGACCTAAGAAACTTCGGAGAGAAGTGTGACCTAAGAAACTTCGGAAAGAGGTGTGAAGTAAGAAACTTTGGAGGGATGTGTGACCTAAGAAACTTTGGAGGGATGTGTGACCTAAGAAACTTCGGAGGGATGTGTGACCTAAGAAACTTCGGAATGAGGTGTGACCTAAGAAACTACGGAGAGATGTGTGACCTAAGAAACTTCGGAGGGACGTGTGACCTAAGAAACTTCGGAGAGAGGTGTGAAGTAAGAAACTTGGGAGGGAGGTGTGACCTAAGAAACTTCGGAGGGATGTGTGACCGAAGAAACTTCGGAGGGATGTGTGACCTAAGAAACTTCGGAGAGAAAAGTGACCTAAGAAACTTCGGAGAAAGGTGTGAAGTAAGAAACTTTGGAGGGATGTGTGACCTAAGAAACTTCGGAGGGATGTGTGACCTAAGAAACTTCGGAGGGATGTGTGACCTAAGAAACTTCGGAATGAGGTGTGACCTAAGAAACTTCGGAGAGAAGTGTGACCTAAGAAACTTCGGAAAGAGGTGTGAAGTAAGAAACTTTGGAGGGATGTGTGACCTAAGAAACTTCGGAGGGATGTGTGACCTAAGAAACTTCGGAGGGATGTGTGACCTAAGAAACTTCGGAATGA
Source organism: Biomphalaria pfeifferi (assembly GCA_030265305.1). Classification (NCBI taxonomy): domain Eukaryota; kingdom Metazoa; phylum Mollusca; class Gastropoda; family Planorbidae; genus Biomphalaria; species Biomphalaria pfeifferi. Next base: position 145,487 of record JASAOG010000100.1, read on the forward strand.
GGTGTGACCTAAGAAACTTCGGAGGGATGTGTGACCTAAGAAACTTCGGAGGGATGTGTGACCTAAGAAACTTCGGAGAGAAGTGTGACCTAAGAAACTTCGGAGAGAGGTGTGACTTAAGAAACTTGGGAGGGAGGTGTGACCTAAGAAACTTCGGAATGAGCTGTGACCTAAGAAACTTTGGAGAGAGATGTGTGACCTAAGAAACTTCGGAGGGACGTGTGACCTAAGAAACTTCGGAGGGAGGTGTGAAGTAAGAAACTTTGGAGGGATGTGTGACCTAAGAAACTTCGGAGAGAAGTGTGACCTAAGAAACTTCGGAGAGAGGTGTGAAGTAAGAAACTTTGGAGGGATGTGTGACCTAAGAAACTTCGGAGGGAGGTGTGACCTAAGAAACTTCGGAGGGAGGTGTGACCTAAGAAACTTCGGAATGAGGTGTGACCTAAGAAACTTCGGAGAGAAGTATGACCTAAGAAACTTCGGAGAGAGGTGTGAAGTAAGAAACTTTGGAGGGATGTGTGACCTAAGAAACTTCGGAGGGATGTGTGACCTAAGAAACTTCGGAGGGATGTGTGACCTTAGAAACTTCGGAATGAGGTGTGACCTAAGAAACTTCGGAGAGAAGTGTGACCGAAGAAACTTCGGAAAGAGGTGTGAAGTAAGAAACTTTGGAGGGATGTGTGACCTAAGAAACTTCGGAGGGATGTGTGACCTAAGAAACTTCGGAGGGATGTGTGACCTAAGAAACTTCGGAATGAGGTGTGACCTAAGAAACTTCGGAGAGAAGTGTGACCTAAGAAACTTCGAAGAAAGGTGTGAAGTAAGAAACTTTGGAGGGATGTGTGACCTAAGAAACTTCGGAGAGATGTGTGACCTAAGAAACTTCGGAGAGATGTGTGACCTAAGAAACTTCGGAATGAGGTGTGACCTAAGAAACTTCGGAGAGAAGTGTGACCTAAGAAACTTCGGAAAGAGGTGTGAAGTAAGAAACTTTGGAGGGATGTGTGACCTAAGAAACTTCGGAGGGATGTGTGACCTAAGAAACTTCGGAGAGATGTGTGACCTAAGAAACTTCGGAATGAGGTGTGACCTAAGAAACTTCGGAGAGAAGTGTGACCTAAGAAACTTCGGAAAGAGGTGTGAAGTAAGAAACTTTGGAGGGATGTGTGACCTAAGAAACTTTGGAGGGATGTGTGACCTAAGAAACTTCGGAGGGATGTGTGACCTAAGAAACTTCAGAATGAGGTGTGACCTAAGAAACTTTGGAGAGAGATGTGTGACCTAAGAAACTTCGGAGGGACGTGTGACCTAAGAAACTTCGGAGGGAGGTGTGAAGTAAGAAACTTCGGAGGGAGGTGTGACCTAAGAAACTTCGGAGGGATGTGTGACCGAAGAAACTTCGGAGGGATGTGTGACCTAAGAAACTTCGGAGAGAAAAGTGACCTAAGAAACTTCGGAGAAAGGTGTGACCTAAGAAACTTGGGAGGGAGGTGTGACCTAAGAAACTTCGGAGGGATGTGTGACCTAAGAAACTTCGGAGGGATGTGTGACCTAAGAAACTTCGGAATGAGGTGTGACCTAAGAAACTTCGGAGAGAAGTGTGACCTAAGAAACTTCGAAGAAAGGTGTGAAGTAAGAAACTTTGGAGGGATGTGTGACCTAAGAAACTTCGGAGGGATGTGTGACCTAAGAAACTTCGGAGGGATGTGTGACCTAAGTGTCACGTATTACAAATTGAATTCTACTTTTAAATGGCTTGCCTAGGGGAACGTGACAATAGAAAAAGGTAGTTGTGTCACTTATCTAAAGTCTGAATTTAATCAAAGACTTACAATGAATAAAAAAAAATGACACAAGAAATCGGAAGGTAAAATATCAACTTAATGTTTAATCATAATATAACTCAATACAAAATGGAAGGGTTGACCAAAACCCTTTTACAAAAATGGCATGTAAAAATATTACAATACAAGTGTTTGAAAATATAATTACAAATACAAGCAAGGCCTTAAAAAAGAAAAAATCTTAACTTACACGATCGATTGGTATACCACGCACGGGTCACGCAATGTCTCCGCTATTCTGTCTCACGGCTGTCTCCGTATGTCTGTCCGTCAACGTCACGCGGGCGGTCTTTATATAATCTACCGCGCGTCGATCTCAAGACAAATCTAGGAATTTCTCGAACCAAATACGTCATCAATTTCCCAGATCTAGAACGCTCTTCAAAGAGACAGAAAAAAACAACACCCTCCTTTCAACCAGAGGTACACACACAGGTCAAGGACCGGTCACTGTCTGTGTGGCTTGACGAAAAAAAAAACTTATTACACAAGGGGCGGACAACCTACCCGTCTCTCGACCGCAACAGGTCAAAGAAAGAAAAAAACAACGCCTAGATACGTAACACCTCCCTCCTAAAAATAAAAAGTTTACATTTCCACGAAATGGAAATCTTTTTAGAACTAAAAAAAATATTTACATTACAGAATGTATTTATCATGATATATATAAAAAAAAATATACATCAAAATACTTTTTACAATCTAGATAAGGCATCGGCGATAACATTTTCGCTGCCTTTTATGTGTTGAAGATCTAGGCTGTACTCTTGTAAAAATAAACTCCACCTGAGAAGTCGTTGGTTCTTGCCAGACATTTTGTGGATAAATGTAAGGGGATTGTGGTCAGTAAATACAACCAGTGGCCATCTGGACCCACTGATATAAAAATCAAAGTGTTGTATAGAAAGAATCAACCCAAGACATTCTTTTTCCACAGTAGAATAATTTCTTTGATGTCTATTAAATTTCTTGGAAAAGAAACAAATAGGGTGCTCTACTTGGAAATTATCTTCTTGGTAAAGGACTGACCCAACACCTGTGTCACTGGCGTCAATAGCTAACCTAAAAGGTTTTCCGAAATCAGGAGCCATCAAAATGGGGGAGCTAGATAATATCTGCTTAATTTGGTTAAAGGCTTTCTGACATTCATCCGTCCAAGTAAATCGGACGTTCTTTCTCAGGAGGTTTGTTAAAGGACTGGCAATGACAGAAAAATTTTCGCAAAACTTTCTATAATATCCAGACATTCCCAAAAAGCTTCGGAGTTGTTTCCGATCAGCAGGAATAGGGAAAGCTTGGATAGCTTCTACTTTGGCCATTACAGGTTTCACCTGGCCTTGTCCTACAATATGGCCTAAGTATTGGATGGAAGCCTGGCAAAAATCACTCTTACTCAGGTTTACAGTAATTTTTGCATGTAAAAGTTTAGTAAAAAGACAATGCAGTTGTTTACAATGGCTAGAAAAATCTTGACTAAAAATTACTACATCGTCTATGTATGCGTGGCAATTCTCCATGTCAGCAAGCAGGGCATTTATCATTCTCTGGAAAGTGGCAGGAGCATTCTTCATGCCAAATGGCATCACTTTGTATTGGTACAGACCATCAGGGGTGACAAAGGCGGAGATTTCCTTTGCCCTATCAGTCAGGGGAACCTGCCAATAACCTGAAAGTAGGTCTATTTTGGTGATGTACTTAGCGTCACCAATACGATCTATGAGATCGTCTATCCTAGGGATAGGAAACGAATCGGTCTTTGTTACAGCATTTACCTTACGGTAGTCTGTACAAAAACGATAAGTCTTGTCCTGTTTAGGTATCAAGACACATGGGGAGCTCCAGCTACTGGAACTTGGTTCAATGAGGTCATTTTCAAGCATATACTTGATTTCTGACCTAAGTATGGCAAGTTTTTCAGGGTTGACCCTGTAAGGATGCTGCTTGACTGGAGTAGCCTCGCCAACATCTACATCATGCATTATAACATTAGTCTGTTTTGGTACATCAGAAAAAATGTCATTAAATTCATTAATGAGTTTCATGATAACTGGCCTTTCTGTCGAAGACAGATGAGACAGTTTTACACCCAAATTCTGTAATACAAAAGAATTAGGTATTTTGTATTGTCCAAATTTCTCCTTTACAATATCATCATCAATAGGAGAAACATGGCTATTTGAACAACTTTTGACTGTATTTAAAACACAATTACTCTTCTCTGAGTGATCTGGCCGAGATACATAAGGCTTCAGCATGTTTATGTGACATAGCTGAGTCTTTTTCCTACGGTCAGGGGTTTTGATTGTGTAATTGAGGTCACTAATTTTGGTCTCAATTTCATAGGGACCAAAATATCTGGCTTGCAAGGGTTGACCTGGTATGGGCAAAAATACAAGCACCTTATCCCCGGGAGAAAATTCTCTAACACGGGCCTTTCTATCATACCAGCGTTTCATGCTGGATTGGGTGTTTTGTAAGTTATTTTTGGCCAGAACACAAGCATCATAAAGTCTAGTTTTAAACTTACTTACATAGTCTAAAAGTCCTTCAGTGGCTGTTGGTGACAACAAAGTCTCTTTTATACATTTCAAGGGACCGCGCACCGAATGGCCAAAGACTAAGTCAAAAGGGCTGAATCCCAACGATTCCTGGACGGATTCACGGGTTGCAAACAGTAGCATGTGGATTCCTTCGTCCCAGTCTTTTTCGTGCTCAAAGCAATAGGTTCGGATCATGTTCTTGAGAGTCTGATGGAATCGCTCAAGAGCGCCTTGCGACTCGGCATGATACGCACTCGACATGCAGTGTTTGATGCCCAACTGAGTCATGACTTGCTTGAAAAGATTGGCCGTGAAATTCGTTCCTTGGTCCGATTGGATGGACTTTGGTAGACCAAATAGAGTAAAGAACTTGATTAAGGCCTTTACAATGTTTGATGCTTTTATGTTCCTTAGAGGAATAGCCTCAGGAAAACGAGTTGAAGCACACATAATGGTCAACAGGTATTGGTTGCCAGCTTTTGTCCTTGGGAGAGGACCAACACAGTCAATAAGTACTCTGCTGAAAGGTTCTTCAAAGGCTGGAATCGGCTTCAGAGGAGCAACAGGGATCTTTTGATTTGGCTTGCCAACCATCTGACAGGCATGACAGGATCGGCAGTACTGGATGACATCTTTCTTCAAACGTGGCCAGAAGAAGTGTGACATAATCTTGTGGTATGTCTTGTGGATGCCGAGATGACCTGACATTGGTGTGTCATGAGCCAGATTCATGATGTACGCTCGGTATCTTTCTGGTAACACGATTTGATGGCATATTCTCCATTCTTCTTCGTTGGATGCGTCTGGAGGTTTCCATTTCCTGAAGAGCATATCATCTTGGATGTAGTAGCACGTTGATGCTAGCTCTGCCTCTTGTGATGTCATTGCGGTTTCTCGGAGTTTGGCGAGCTCTGGATCCTTCTTTTGGTCCTCAATCAACTGTTTTCGAGTTGATGCCGGCTTTTCAGAATTTGGCGTTGGTTCTTCTTCAAGAGAAGTAAAGAATGTGGTGCTCAAGTCCACATCATCTTGGTTACTGTTGGCTTTGATGACGTTCTCTTCTTGAGATGCTTTCAACCTCATTGCCCTTGTTACTGCACACGCTGGATATAACTCTAGGTCTTCCTCGGGTGTGGCAGATAAGTCGGGTGTTTGAGTGACGATGGGTTCGGCTATCACCTTTCCACCTGCTAAGTCATTGCCTAACAGCAACGAGATGCCTTCCAATGGTAATGTTGGTCGGACACCTACAACAACCGGTCCAGTAATGAGATTTGACTTTATGTCGATTAGATGTAGAGGCACATCTATACATCCAAGCTCTACGCCTCGTAACAGGATGCTCTTCCCAGTCGATGATGATTTTGACAAGGGCAAGATACCCTCTAAAAGTAGCGATTGTGAGGCACCTGTGTCTCTCAAAATGGTGATAGGTCGTAGACTTGTAGAATCACCGGGTAGTGATACAAATCCTTCCGAAATGAAAGGCTTAAAATCCTCTAATAAAACATCAATTTTGGTTGATGCAGACTGGACTTGGGTCGAACTCTCGCTGGAGTCATTGACATCTCTAGGAGACGCAGTGGAGAAACTCTTTCTTGAGTCAGTAGAACATCTTGTGGATGTATTTGGAGAACTCTTGATGGAGTCATTGGAACATCGGGGTGATGTCTTATGGGAACTCTTGATAGAGTCATGGGAACATCGGGATGATGTATTATGGGAACTCTGGATAGAGTCATTGGAACATCGGGGTGATGTATTATGGGAACTCTGGATAGAGTCATTGGAACATCGGGGTGATGTATTATGGGAACTCTGGATAGAGTCATTGGAACATCGGGGTGATGTATTATGGGAACTCTGGATAGAGTCATTGGAACATCGCTGTGATGTACTAGGTAAACTCTTGTTTGAGTCATTGGAACATCGACTTGATGTATTTGAAAAACTCTTGTTTGAGTCATTGGAACATCGGCTTGATGTATTTGAAAAACTCTTGTTTGAGTCATTGGAACATCGGCTTGATGTATTTGAAAAACTCTTGTTTGAGTCATTGGAACATCGGCTTGATGTATTTGAAAAACTCTTGTTTGAGTCATTGGAACATCGTGGAGACATTTTCGGAGAGTCTTGTACAGTCAATACATTTGAAACAGGTGGTGTCGAGGTATTCTTGATATGACTTGATGATGAGGGAGTAAACCTCGACGACCACTGTACTGTGCAAGCGCTGACTTTTGAAGGAGCTTTTTCGTTTCTCTTTCTCAATTTCCAGCAATCGTCAATTTTATGGCCTTCTCGTTTGCAGTAGGAACAAGTAGCTTTACTTGTAGTAGTAGGTTTTCTGTCATTTGTACTGCTGTTCTTGATGGAGTTGCTAGCAGTGGACTCAGGCTGTTTGACTTGTTTTGGCTTGACATCCGTCGTATACTTGGCAAATTGATGTGATATTATATAATCGTCTGCCAACACTGCAGCCTTGTGCACATCTTCCTCGCCACGATCAGCTATATGCGTACGGACGTCCAGCCGCACACAACTCTTGAACTCTTCCATCAGCATTAGGTTCTTGAATTTTGCAAAGTCGGTGCCGATTTCCCTGGAAGTGAGCCATTTCTCAAAGCGTCGCTCCTTTTCCCGCAGGAATTCTACATGGGTTTGGCCATCCGATTTGCGACAATCCCTGAACTGCTTTCGGTAAGCTTCCGGAACAAGTTCATATGCCTTAAGAATTAAGGCCTTAACAACATTATAATCTTTTTGTTGTTCAATGGTCAAAGAACAAAATACCTCTGCAGCTCTACCAGTCAAAACTGTTAGCAGCAAAGTGGGCCACAAAGTTTCAGGTACATTAAAATTTTTCACAACAAGTTCAAATTGTGGAAAATAATTGTCAATTGTGGCTTCATTAAAGCGTGGAATTATTTTCAAAAATTTTATTGCTTCAACAGTATGACTGGCAGGGGAAGAATCTGGTCTTACATTAGCAGCTAACTCTAATTTCTTTAACTCTATTTGTAATTTCATTTCCATTTCTTTCTGAGCCGCTGCAAGCTCTAATTCTTTTTGTTTAATTTCTCTCTGCTCTCTAGCCGCTGCAAGCTCTAATTCTTTTTGTTTAATTTCTTTCTGGGCTTCTATTTCCATCTGTTTTAATTTTATCTGAAGTTCTAAATCTGATTTACCCTCATCGGGTCTAAGGGTTTCTAAAAGGTCTTCAGAAAACACTTCCTCGTCTACATAATGGATTACAATGTTATCTCTGATTTCTTGTTTAAGGGCATTTGATTTTATTTTTAACCCTAACTGTTTAGAAATAAGGACCAGTTCCTTCCTAGTACAAGCATCAAGCTCTTCCACAGAGGGATTTGCAAGAAAAACCTGAATATCCATGACTAACTAACAACTATTACAAGCAAAAAATATGTATACAATGTAAATATACAGTACAAAATCAGTACAACAAAAAAACCTTAAGAGAGTTTGGTCAATACTATGATACTTTACTTCCGACTCTTTGACACAAAAAAAAAAATTTTGTTAAAGTCAACTTCGCCTTTACAAAATTACTCAAGTAAGACGAAAATAGGTTCAGAAAAATATCCGGGACGAAAGCCCTCAAACTTCTTTTGTCACGTATTACAAATTGAATTCTACTTTTAAATGGCTTGCCTAGGGGAACGTGACAATAGAAAAAGGTAGTTGTGTCACTTATCTAAAGTCTGAATTTAATCAAAGACTTACAATGAATAAAAAAAAATGACACAAGAAATCGGAAGGTAAAATATCAACTTAATGTTTAATCATAATATAACTCAATACAAAATGGAAGGGTTGACCAAAACCCTTTTACAAAAATGGCATGTAAAAATATTACAATACAAGTGTTTGAAAATATAATTACAAATACAAGCAAGGCCTTAAAAAAGAAAAAATCTTAACTTACACGATCGATTGGTATACCACGCACGGGTCACGCAATGTCTCCGCTATTCTGTCTCACGGCTGTCTCCGTATGTCTGTCCGTCAACGTCACGCGGGCGGTCTTTATATAATCTACCGCGCGTCGATCTCAAGACAAATCTAGGAATTTCTCGAACCAAATACGTCATCAATTTCCCAGATCTAGAACGCTCTTCAAAGAGACAGAAAAAAACAACACCCTCCTTTCAACCAGAGGTACAAACACAGGTCAAGGACCGGTCACTGTCTGTGTGGCTTGACGAAAAAAAAAACTTATTACACAAGGGGCGGACAACCTACCCGTCTCTCGACCGCAACAGGTCAAAGAAAGAAAAAAACAACGCCTAGATACGTATGAGGTGTGACCTAAGAAACTTCGGAGAGAAGTGTGACCTAAGAAACTTCGGAAAGAGGTGTGAAGTAAGAAACTTTGGAGGGATGTGTGACCTAAGAAACTTTGGAGGGATGTGTGACCTAAGAAACTTCGGAGGGATGTGTGACCTAAGAAACTTCGGAATGAGGTGTGACCTAAGAAACTACGGAGAGATGTGTGACCTAAGAAACTTCGGAGGGAGGTGTGAAGTAAGAAACTTTGGAGGGATGTGTGACCTAAGAAACTTCGGAGGGACGTGTGACCTAAGAAACTTCGGAGAGAGGTGTGAAGTAAGAAACTTGGGAGGGAGGTGTGACCTAAGAAACTTCGGAGGGATGTGTGACCGAAGAAACTTCGGAGGGATGTGTGACCTAAGAAACTTCGGAGAGAAAAGTGACCTAAGAAACTTCGGAGAAAGGTGTGAAGTAAGAAACTTTGGAGGGATGTGTGACCTAAGAAACTTCGGAGGGATGTGTGACCTAAGAAACTTCGGAGGGATGTGTGACCTAAGAAACTTCGGAATGAGGTGTGACCTAAGAAACTTCGGAGAGAAGTGTGACCTAAGAAACTTCGGAAAGAGGTGTGAAGTAAGAAACTTTGGAGGGATGTGTGACCTAAGAAACTTCGGAGGGATGTGTGACCTAAGAAACTTCGGAGGGATGTGTGACCTAAGAAACTTCGGAATGAGGTGTGACCTAAGAAACTTCGGAGGGATGTGTGACCTAAGAAACTTCGGAGAGAAGTGTGACCTAAGAAACTTCGGAGAGAGGTGTGACTTAAGAAACTTGGGAGGGAGGTGTGACCTAAGAAACTTCGGAATGAGCTGTGACCTAAGAAACTTCGGAGGGATGTGTGACCTAAGAAACTTCGGAATGAGGTGTGACCTAAGAAACTTCGGAGAGAAGTGTGACCTAAGAAACTTCGGAAAGAGGTGTGAAGTAAGAAACTTTGGAGGGATGTGTGACCTAAGAAACTTCGGAGGGATGTGTGACCTAAGAAACTTCGGAGGGATGTGTGACCTAAGAAACTTCGGAATGAGGTGTGACCTAAGAAACTTCGGAGGGATGTGTGACCTAAGAAACTTCGGAGAGAAGTGTGACCTAAGAAACTTCGGAGAGAGGTGTGACTTAAGAAACTTGGGAGGGAGGTGTGACCTAAGAAACTTCGGAATGAGCTGTGACCTAAGAAACTTTGGAGAGAGATGTGTGACCTAAGAAACTTCGGAGGGACGTGTGACCTAAGAAACTTCGGAGGGAGGTGTGAAGTAAGAAACTTTGGAGGGATGTGTGACCTAAGAAACTTCGGAGAGAAGTGTGACCTAAGAAACTTCGGAGAGAGGTGTGAAGTAAGAAACTTTGGAGGGATGTGTGACCTAAGAAACTTCGGAGGGAGGTGTGACCTAAGAAACTTCGGAGGGAGGTGTGACCTAAGAAACTTCGGAATGAGGTGTGACCTAAGAAACTTCGGAGAGAAGTATGACCTAAGAAACTTCGGAGAGAGGTGTAAAGTAAGAAACTTTGGAGGGATGTGTGACCTAAGAAACTTCGGAGGGATGTGTGACCTAAGAAACTTCGGAGGGATGTGTGACCTTAGAAACTTCGGAATGAGGTGTGACCTAAGAAACTTCGGAGAGAAGTGTGACCGAAGAAACTTCGGAAAGAGGTGTGAAGTAAGAAACTTTGGAGGGATGTGTGACCTAAGAAACTTCGGAGGGATGTGTGACCTAAGAAACTTCGGAGGTATGTGTGACCTAAGAAACTTCGGAATGAGGTGTGACCTAAGAAACTTCGGAGAGAAGTGTGACCTAAGAAACTTCGAAGAAAGGTGTGAAGTAAGAAACTTTGGAGGGATGTGTGACCTAAGAAACTTCGGAGGGATGTGTGACCTAAGAAACTTCGGAGAGATGTGTGACCTAAGAAACTTCGGAATGAGGTGTGACCTAAGAAACTTCGGAGAGAAGTGTGACCTAAGAAACTTCGGAAAGAGGTGTGAAGTAAGAAACTTTGGAGGGATGTGTGACCTAAGAAACTTTGGAGGGATGTGTGACCTAAGAAACTTCGGAGGGATGTGTGACCTAAGAAACTTCGGAATGAGGTGTGACCTAAGAAACTACGGAGAGATGTGTGACCTAAGAAACTTCGGAGGGACGTGTGACCTAAGAAACTTCGGAGAGAGGTGTGAAGTAAGAAACTTGGGAGGGAGGTGTGACCTAAGAAACTTCGGAGGGATGTGTGACCGAAGAAACTTCGGAGGGATGTGTGACCTAAGAAACTTCGGAGAGAAAAGTGACCTAAGAAACTTCGGAGAAAGGTGTGAAGTAAGAAACTTTGGAGGGATGTGTGACCTAAGAAACTTCGGAGGGATGTGTGACCAAAGAAACTTCGGAGGGATGTGTGACCTAAGAAACTTCGGAATGAGGTGTGACCTAAGAAACTTCGGAGAGAAGTGTGACCTAAGAAACTTCGGAAAGAGGTGTGAAGTAAGAAACTTTGGAGGGATGTGTGACCTAAGAAACTTCGGAGGGATGTGTGACCTAAGAAACTTCGGAGGGATGTGTGACCTAAGAAACTTCGGAATGAGGTGTGACCTAAGAAACTTCGGAGGGATGTGTGACCTAAGAAACTTCGGAGAGAAGTGTGACCTAAGAAACTTCGGAGAGAGGTGTGACTTAAGAAACTTGGGAGGGAGGTGTGACCTAAGAAACTTCGGAATGAGCTGTGACCTAAGAAACTTCGGAGGGATGTGTGACCTAAGAAACTTCGGAATGAGGTGTGACCTAAGAAACTTCGGAGAGAAGTGTGACCTAAGAAACTTCGGAAAGAGGTGTGAAGTAAGAAACTTTGGAGGGATGTGTGACCTAAGAAACTTCGGAGGGATGTGTGACCTAAGAAACTTCGGAGGGATGTGTGACCTAAGAAACTTCGGAATGAGGTGTGACCTAAGAAACTTCGGAGGGATGTGTGACCTAAGAAACTTCGGAGAGAAGTGTGACCTAAGAAACTTCGGAGAGAGGTGTGACTTAAGAAACTTGGGAGGGAGGTGTGACCTAAGAAACTTCGGAATGAGCTGTGACCTAAGAAACTTTGGAGAGAGATGTGTGACCTAAGAAACTTCGGAGGGACGTGTGACCTAAGAAACTTCGGAGGGAGGTGTGAAGTAAGAAACTTTGGAGGGATGTGTGACCTAAGAAACTTCGGAGAGAAGTGTGACCTAAGAAACTTCGGAGAGAGGTGTGAAGTAAGAAACTTTGGAGGGATGTGTGACCTAAGAAACTTCGGAGGGAGGTGTGACCTAAGAAACTTCGGAGGGAGGTGTGACCTAAGAAACTTCGGAATGAGGTGTGACCTAAGAAACTTCGGAGAGAAGTATGACCTAAGAAACTTCGGAGAGAGGTGTGAAGTAAGAAACTTTGGAGGGATGTGTGACCTAAGAAACTTCGGAGGGATGTGTGACCTAAGAAACTTCGGAGGGATGTGTGACCTTAGAAACTTCGGAATGAGGTGTGACCTAAGAAACTTCGGAGAGAAGTGTGACCGAAGAAACTTCGGAAAGAGGTGTGAAGTAAGAAACTTTGGAGGGATGTGTGACCTAAGAAACTTCGGAGGGATGTGTGACCTAAGAAACTTCGGAGGGATGTGTGACCTAAGAAACTTCGGAATGAGGTGTGACCTAAGAAACTTCGGAGAGAAGTGTGACCTAAGAAACTTCGAAGAAAGGTGTGAAGTAAGAAACTTTGGAGGGATGTGTGACCTAAGAAACTTCGGAGGGATGTGTGACCTAAGAAACTTCGGAGAGATGTGTGACCTAAGAAACTTCGGAATGAGGTGTGACCTAAGAAACTTCGGAGAGAAGTGTGACCTAAGAAACTTCGGAAAGAGGTGTGAAGTAAGAAACTTTGGAGGGATGTGTGACCTAAGAAACTTCGGAGGGATGTGTGACCTAAGAAACTTCGGAGAGATGTGTGACCTAAGAAACTTCGGAATGAGGTGTGACCTAAGAAACTTCGGAGAGAAGTGTGACCTAAGAAACTTCGGAAAGAGGTGTGAAGTAAGAAACTTTGGAGGGATGTGTGACCTAAGAAACTTTGGAGGGATGTGTGACCTAAGAAACTTCGGAGGGATGTGTGACCTAAGAAACTTCAGAATGAGGTGTGACCTAAGAAACTTTGGAGAGAGATGTGTGACCTAAGAAACTTCGGAGGGACGTGTGACCTAAGAAACTTCGGAGGGAGGTGTGAAGTAAGAAACTTCGGAGGGAGGTGTGACCTAAGAAACTTCGGAGGGATGTGTGACCGAAGAAACTTCGGAGGGATGTGTGACCTAAGAAACTTCGGAGAGAAAAGTGACCTAAGAAACTTCGGAGAAAGGTGTGACCTAAGAAACTTGGGAGGGAGGTGTGACCTAAGAAACTTCGGAGGGATGTGTGACCTAAGAAACTTCGGAGGGATGTGTGACCTAAGAAACTTCGGAATGAGGTGTGACCTAAGAAACTTCGGAGAGAAGTGTGACCTAAGAAACTTCGAAGAAAGGTGTGAAGTAAGAAACTTTGGAGGGATGTGTGACCTAAGAAACTTCGGAGGGATGTGTGACCTAAGAAACTTCGGAGGGATGTATGACCTAAGAAACTTCGGAATGAGGTGTGACCTAAGAAACTTCGGAGAGAAGTGTGACCTAAGAAACTTCGGAAAGAGGTGTGAAGTAAGAAACTTTGGAGGGATGTGTGACCTAAGAAACTTTGGAGGGATGTGTGACCTAAGAAACTTCGGAGGGATGTGTGACCTAAGAAACTTCGGAATGAGGTGTGACCTAAGAAACTACGGAGAGATGTGTGACCTAAGAAACTTCGGAGGGACGTGTGACCTAAGAAACTTCGGAGAGAGGTGTGAAGTAAGAAACTTGGGAGGGAGGTGTGACCTAAGAAACTTCGGAGGGATGTGTGACCGAAGAAACTTCGGAGGGATGTGTGACCTAAGAAACTTCGGAGAGAAAAGTGACCTAAGAAACTTCGGAGAAAGGTGTGAAGTAAGAAACTTTGGAGGGATGTGTGACCTAAGAAACTTCGGAGGGAGGTGTGACCTAAGAAACTTCGGAGGGATGTGTGACCTAAGAAACTTCGGAATGAGGTGTGACCTAAGAAACTTCGGAGAGAAGTGTGACCTAAGAAACTTCGAAGAAAGGTGTGAAGTAAGAAACTTTGGAGGGATGTGTGACCTAAGAAACTTCGGAGGGATGTGTGACCTAAGAAACTTCGGAGGGATGTATGACCTAAGAAACTTCGGAATGAGGTGTGACCTAAGAAACTTCGGAGAGAAGTGTGACCTAAGAAACTTCGGAAAGAGGTGTGAAGTAAGAAACTTTGGAGGGATGTGTGACCTAAGAAACTTTGGAGGGATGTGTGACCTAAGAAACTTCGGAGGGATGTGTGACCTAAGAAACTTCGGAATGAGGTGTGACCTAAGAAACTACGGAGAGATGTGTGACCTAAGAAACTTCGGAGGGACGTGTGACCTAAGAAACTTCGGAGAGAGGTGTGAAGTAAGAAACTTGGGAGGGAGGTGTGACCTAAGAAACTTCGGAGGGATGTGTGACCGAAGAAACTTCGGAGGGATGTGTGACCTAAGAAACTTCGGAGAGAAAAGTGACCTAAGAAACTTCGGAGAAAGGTGTGAAGTAAGAAACTTTGGAGGGATGTGTGACCTAAGAAACTTCGGAGGGATGTGTGACCTAAGAAACTTCGGAGGGATGTGTGACCTAAGAAACTTCGGAATGAGGTGTGACCTAAGAAACTTCGGAGAGAAGTGTGACCTAAGAAACTTCGGAAAGAGGTGTGACCTAAGAAACTTCGGAGAGAAGTGTGACCTAAGAAACTTCGAAGAAAGGTGTGAAGTAAGAAACTTTGGAGGGATGTGTGACCTAAGAAACTTCGGAGGGATGTGTGACCTAAGAAACTTCGGAGGGATGTATGACCTAAGAAACTTCGGAATGAGGTGTGACCTAAGAAACTTCGGAGAGAAGTGTGACCTAAGAAACTTCGAAGAAAGGTGTGAAGTAAGAAACTTTGGAGGGATGTGTGACCTAAGAAACTTCGGAGGGATGTGTGACCTAAGAAACTTCGGAGGGATGTATGACCTAAGAAACTTCGGAATGAGGTGTGACCTAAGAAACTTCGGAGAGAAGTGTGACCTAAGAAACTTCGGAAAGAGGTGTGAAGTAAGAAACTTTGGAGGGATGTGTGACCTAAGAAACTTTGGAGGGATGTGTGACCTAAGAAACTTCGGAGGGATGTGTGACCTAAGAAACTTCGGAATGAGGTGTGACCTAAGAAACTACGGAGAGATGTGTGACCTAAGAAACTTCGGAGGGACGTGTGACCTAAGAAACTTCGGAGAGAGGTGTGAAGTAAGAAACTTGGGAGGGAGGTGTGACCTAAGAAACTTCGGAGGGATGTGTGACCGAAGAAACTTCGGAGGGATGTGTGACCTAAGAAACTTCGGAGAGCAAAGTGACCTAAGAAACTTCGGAGAAAGGTGTGAAGTAAGAAACTTTGGAGGGATGTGTGACCTAAGAAACTTCGGAGGGATGTGTGACCTAAGAAACTTCGGAGGGATGTGTGACCTAAGAAACTTCGGAATGAGGTGTGACCTAAGAAACTTCGGAGAGAAGTGTGACCTAAGAAACTTCGGAAAGAGGTGTGAAGTAAGAAACTTTGGAGAGAGATGTGTGACCTAAGAAACTTCGGAGGGATGTGTGACCTAAGAAACTTCGGAGGGATGTGTGACCTAAGAAACTTCGGAATGAGGTGTGACCTAAGAAACTTCGGAGAGAAGTGTGACCTAAGAAACTTCGAAGAAAGGTGTGAAGTAAGAAACTTTGGAGGGATGTGTGACCTAAGAAACTTCGGAGGGATGTGTGACCTAAGAAACTTCGGAGGGATGTGTGACCTAAGAAACTTCGGAATGAGGTGTGACCTAAGAAACTTCGGAGAGAAGTGTGACCTAAGAAACTTCGGAAAGAGGTGTGAAGTAAGAAACTTTGGAGGGATGTGTGACCTAAGAAACTTCGGAGGGATGTGTGACTTAAGAAACTTCGGAGGGATGTGTGACCTAAGAAACTTCGGAATGAGGTGTGACCTAAGAAACTTCGGAGGGATGTGTGACCTAAGAAACTTCGGAGGGATGTGTGACCTAAGAAACTTCGGAGAGAAGTGTGACCTAAGAAACTTCGGAGAGAGGTGTGACCTAAGAAACTTGGGAGGGAGGTGTGACCTAAGAAACTTCGGAATGAGGTGTGACCTAAGAAACTTTGGAGAGAGATGTGTGACCTAAGAAACTTCGGAGGGACGTGTGACCTAAGAAACTTCGGAGGGAGGTGTGAAGTAAGAAACTTTGGAGGGATGTGTGACCTAAGAAACTTCGGAGAGAAGTGTGACCTAAGAAACTTCGGACAGAGGTATGAAGTAAGAAACTTTGGAGGGATGTGTGACCTAAGAAACTTCGGAGGGAGGTGTGACCTAAGAAACTTCGGAGGGAGGTGTGACCTAAGAAACTTCGGAATGAGGTGTGACCTAAGAAACTTCGGAGAGAAGTGTGACCTATAAAACTTCGGAAAGAGGTGTGAAGTAAGAAACTTTGGAGGGATGTGTGACCTAAGAAACTTCGGAGAAAGGTGTGAAGTAAGAAACTTCGGAGGGATGTGTGACCTAAGAAACTTCGGAGGGATGTGTGACCTAAGAAACTTCGGAGAGATGTGTGACCTAAGAAACTTCGGAATGAGGTGTGACCTAAGAAACTTCGGAGAGAAGTGTGACCTAAGAAACTTCGGAAAGAGGTGTGAAGTAAGAAACTTTGGAGGGATGTGTGACCTAAGAAACTTTGGAGGGATGTGTGACCTAAGAAACTTCGGAGGGATGTGTGACCTAAGAAACTTCGGAATGAGGTGTGACTTAAGAAACTACGGAGGGATGTGTGACCTAAGAAACTTCGGAGAGAAGTGTGACCTAAGAAACTTCGGAGAGAGGTGTGACCTAAGAAACTTGGGAGGGAGGTGTGACCTAAGAAACTTCGGAGGAATGTGTGACCTAAGAAACTTCGGAATGAGGTGTGACCTAAGAAACTTTGGAGAGAGATGTGTGACCTAAGAAACTTCGGATGGATGTGTAACCTAAGAAACTTCGGAGGGAGGTGTGAAGTAAGAAACTTGGGAGGGATGTGTGACCTAAGAAACTTTGGAGAGAGATGTGTGACCTAAGAAACTTCGGAGGGATGTGTGACCTAAGAAACTTCGGAGGGATGTGTGACCTAAGAAACTTTGGAGAGAGATGTGTGACCTAAGAAACTTCGGAGGGACGTGTGACCTAAGAAACTTCGGAGGGATGTGTGACCGAAGAAACTTCGGAGGGATGTGTGACCTAAGAAACTTCGGAGAGAAAAGTGACCTAAGAAACTTCGGAGAGAGGTGTGAAGTAAGAAACTTTGGAGGGATGTGTGACCTAAAAAACTTTGGAGGTATGTGTGACCTAAGAAACTTCGGAGAGAAGTGTGACCTAAGAAACTTCGGAGGGAGGTGTGACCTAAGAAACTTCGGAGGGAGGTGTGACCTAAGAAACTTCGGAATGAGGTGTGACCTAAGAAACTTCGGAGAGAAGTGTGACCTAAGAAACTTCGGAGAGAGGTGTGAAGTAAGAAACTTTGGAGGGATGTGTGACCTAAGAAACTTCGGAGGGATGTGTGACCTAAGAAACTTCGGAGGGATGTGTGACCTAAGAAACTTCGGAATGAGGTGTGACCTAAGAAACTTCGGAGAGAAGTGTGACCTAAGAAACTTCGAAGAAAGGTGTGAAGTAAGAAACTTTGGAGGGATGTGTGACCTAAGAAACTTCGGAGGGATGTGTGACCTAAGAAACTTCGGAGGGTGTGTGACCTAAGAAACTTCGGAATGAGGTGTGACCTAAGAAACTTCGGAGAGAAGTGTGACCTAAGAAACTTCGGAAAGAGGTGTGAAGTAAGAAACTTTGGAGGGATGTGTGACCTAAGAAACTTCGGAGGGATGTGTGACCTAAGAAACTTCGGAGGGATGTGTGACCTAAGAAACTTCGGAGGGATGTGTGACCTAAGAAACTTCGGAGAGATGTGTGACCTAAGAAACTTCGGAATGAGGTGTGACCTAAGAAACTTCGGAGAGAAGTGTGACCTAAGAAACTTCGGAAAGAGGTGTGAAGTAAGAAACTTTGGAGGGATGTGTGACCTAAGAAACTTTGGAGGGATGTGTGACCTAAGAAACTTCGGAGGGATGTGTGACCTAAGAAACTTCGGAATGAGGTGTGACCTAAGAAACTACGGAGGGATGTGTGACCTAAGAAACTTCGGAGAGAAGTGTGACCTAAGAAACTTCGGAGAGAGGTGTGACCTAAGAAACTTGGGAGGGAGGTGTGACCTAAGAAACTTCGGAGGAATGTGTGACCTAAGAAACTTCGGAATGAGGTGTGACCTAAGAAACTTTGGAGAGAGATGTGTGACCTAAGAAACTTCGGATGGATGTGTAACCTAAGAAACTTCGGAGGGAGGTGTGAAGTAAGAAACTTGGGAGGGATGTGTGACCTAAGAAACTTTGGAGAGAGATGTGTGACCTAACAAACTTCGGAGGGATGTGTGACCTAAGAAACTTCGGAGGGATGTGTGACCTAAGAAACTTTGGAGAGAGATGTGTGACCTAAGAAACTTCGGAGGGACGTGTGACCTAAGAAACTTCGGAGGGATGTGTGACCGAAGAAACTTCGGAGGGATGTGTGCCCTAAGAAACTTCGGAGAGAAAAGTGACCTAAGAAACTTCGGAGAGAGGTGTGAAGTAAGAAACTTTGGAGGGATGTGTGACCTAAAAAATTTTTGGAGGTATGTGTGACCTAAGAAACTTCGGAGAGAAGTGTGACCTAAGAAACTTCGGAGGGAGGTGTGACCTAAGAAACTTCGGAGGGAGTTGTGACCTAAGAAACTTCGGAATGAGGTGTGACCTAAGAAACTTCGGAGAGAAGTGTGACCTAAGAAACTTCGGAGAGAGGTGTGAAGTAAGAAACTTTGGAGGGATGTGTGACCTAAGAAACTTCGGAGGGATGTGTGACCTAAGAAACTTCGGAGGGATGTGTGACCTAAGAAACTTCGGAATGAGGTGTGACCTAAGAAACTTCGGAGAGAAGTGTGACCTAAGAAACTTCGAAGAAAGGTGTGAAGTAAGAAACTTTGGAGGGATGTGTGACCTAAGAAACTTCGGAGGGATGTGTGACCTAAGAAACTTCGGAGGGTGTGTGACCTAAGAAACTTCGGAATGAGGTGTGACCTAAGAAACTTCGGAGAGAAGTGTGACCTAAGAAACTTCGGAAAGAGGTGTGACCTATGAAACTTCGGAGGGATGTGTGACCTAAGAAACTTCGGAGGGATGTGTGACCTAAGAAACTTCGGAGAGAAGTGTGACCTAAGAAACTTCGGAGAGAGGTGTGACCTAAGAAACTTGGGAGGGAGGTGTGACCTAAGAAACTTCGGAATGAGGTGTGACCTAAGAAACTTCGGAGAGAAGTGTGACCTAAGAAACTTCGAAGAAAGGTGTGAAGTAAGAAACTTTGGAGGGATGTGTGACCTAAGAAATTTCGGAGGGATGTGTGACTTAAGAAACTTCGGAGAGATGTGTGACCTAAGAAACTTCGGAATGAGGTGTGACCTAAGAAACTTCGGAGAGAAGTGTGACCTAAGAAACTTCGGAAAGAGGTGTGAAGTAAGAAACTTTGGAGGGATGTGTGACCTAAGAAACTTTGGAGGGATGTGTGACCTAAGAAACTTCGGAGGGATGTGTGACCTAAGAAACTTCGGAATGAGGTGTGACCTAAGAAACTACGGAGGGATGTGTGACCTAAGAAACTTCGGAGAGAAGTGTGACCTAAGAAACTTCGGAGAGAGGTGTGACCTAAGAAACTTGGGAGGGAGGTGTGACCTAAGAAACTTCGGAGGAATGTGTGACCTAAGAAACTTCGGAATGAGGTGTGACCTAAGAAACTTTGGAGAGAGATGTGTGACCTAAGAAACTTCGGAGGGATGTGTGACCTAAGAAACTTCGGAGGGATGTGTGACCTAAGAAACTTCGGAATGAGGTGTGACCTAAGAAACTTCGGAGAGAAGTGTGACCTAAGAAACTTCGAAGAAAGGTGTGAAGTAAGAAACTTTGGAGGGATGTGTGACCTAAGAAACTTCGGAGAGAGGTGTGACCTAAGAAACTTCGGAATGAGGTGTGACCTAAGAAACTTCGGAGAGAAGTGTGACCTAAGAAACTTCGGAAAGAGGTGTGAAGTAAGAAACTTTGGAGGGATGTGTGACCTAAGAAACTTCGGAGGGATGTGTGACTTAAGAAACTTCGGAGGGATGTGTGACCTAAGAAACTTCGGAATGAGGTGTGACCTAAGAAACTTCGGAGGGATGTGTGACCTAAGAAACTTCGGAGGGATGTGTGACCTAAGAAACTTCGGAGAGAAGTGTGACCTAAGAAACTTCGGAGAGAGGTGTGACCTAAGAAACTTAGGAGGGAGGTGTGACCTAAGAAACTTCGGAATGAGGTGTGACCTAAGAAACTTCGGAGAGAGGTGTGAAGTAAGAAACTTTGGAGGGATGTGTGACCTAAAAAATTTTTGGAGGTATGTGTGACCTAAGAAACTTCGGAGAGAAGTGTGACCTAAGAAACTTCGGAGGGAGGTGTGACCTAAGAAACTTCGGAGGGAGTTGTGACCTAATAAACTTCGGAATGAGGTGTGACCTAAGAAACTTCGGAGAGAAGTGTGACCTAAGAAACTTCGGAGAGAGGTGTGAAGTAAGAAACTTTGGAGGGATGTGTGACCTAAGAAACTTCGGAGGGATGTGTGACCTAAGAAACTTCGGAGGGATGTGTGACCTAAGAAACTTCGGAATGAGGTGTGACCTAAGAAACTTCGGAGAGATGTGTGACCTAAGAAACTTCGGAGAGAAGTGTGACCTAAGAAACTTCGGAGAGAGGTGTGACCTAAGAAACTTGGGAGGGAGGTGTGACCTAAGAAACTTCGGAGGAATGTGTGACCTAAGAAACTTCGGAATGAGGTGTGACCTAAGAAACTTTGGAGAGAGATGTGTGACCTAAGAAACTTCGGAGGGATGTGTGACCTAAGAAACTTCGGAGGGATGTGTGACCTAAGAAACTTCGGAATGAGGTGTGACCTAAGAAACTTCGGAGAGAAGTGTGACCTAAGAAACTTCGAAGAAAGGTGTGAAGTAAGAAACTTTGGAGGGATGTGTGACCTAAGAAACTTCGGAGAGAGGTGTGACCTAAGAAACTTCGGAATGAGGTGTGACCTAAGAAACTTCGGAGAGAAGTGTGACCTAAGAAACTTCGGAAAGAGGTGTGAAGTAAGAAACTTTGGAGGGATGTGTGACCTAAGAAACTTCGGAGGGATGTGTGACTTAAGAAACTTCGGAGAGAGGTGTGACCTAAGAAACTTGGGAGGGAGGTGTGACCTAAGAAACTTTGGAGAGAGATGTGTGACCTAAGAAACTTCGGAGGGACGTGTGACCTAAGAAACTTCGGAGGGAGGTGTGAAGTAAGAAACTTTGGAGGGATGTGTGACCTAAGAAACTTCGGAGAGAAGTGTGACCTAAGAAACTTCGGAGAGAGGTATGAAGTAAGAAACTTTGGAGGGATGTGTGACCTAAGAAACTTCGGAGGGAGGTGTGACCTAAGAAACTTCGGAGGGAGGTGTGACCTAAGAAACTTCGGAATGAGGTGTGACCTAAGAAACTTCGGAGAGAAGTGTGACCTAAGAAACTTCGGAAAGAGGTGTGAAGTAAGAAACTTTGGAGGGATGTGTGACCTAAGAAACTTCGGAGGGATGTGTGACCTAAGAAACTTCGGAGGGATGTGTGACCCAAGAAACTTCGGAATGAGGTGTGACCTAAGAAACTTCGGAGGGATCTGTGACCTAAGAAACTTCGGAGGGATGTGTGACCTAAGAAACTTCGGAATGAGGTGTGACCTAAGAAACTTCGGAGAGAAGTGTGGCCTAAGAAACTTCGGAGAAAGGTGTGAAGTAAGAAACTTATCTATCTATCTACTTTTGTTGTCTATGACAAAGTAAACAAAGCCCATCTCATCCATCAAACTTGCTGTTTATGTGTAAGGGAATCGATGCCGTTGATGCCAGTATTCATAACATGAATCAGAAAGTGTTTCAAGTCAAAGCTACTTAGCTCCAATGTATTCAGAGTATTGCAAATCAATAACAATTAAAAACTAAAAATATAGAATCTATGTCATGCAATAAGGTGGACAATCAGGTTTAAAAAATGACATTGGCATGAGGTTTTATCATTTTAATAAGAAACATTCGATAATATAACGCATGGAGTAGATGAGGTGGATTTCTGGTTTTGTGGCTACAGGCTATCGAGCACTGGACTTGTCAGCAATGCTTATGACATTACAACACAAAAGCATTCACACACAACCTTTGGTTACATGGACACGTTAGAAATGGTTACTTTAGTATTAATTGTAAATACACGCACATACAATATGTTTGTGTTACAGTACGAAATCGCAAGCGGTCCCTACCGGTCAGACTTGCTCTCGTATTTTACTCCTTTTCACATAGATAGGGCTGTCGTATCATTTGCTGATTAATACGTACTATCAAATTAATCATGTTAAAAATATTTACTCTTAAATGCATACATCAGACAGACATATATATATATTTATTACAATGAGATTAAATTATATATAATATGCCTTCTTACACAAATCTACCTTAGTAAAACCACTTTTTCAACAGTAGTTGGACTGATGCTGGACAGACATACACATATGGTTAAGTTAATTACTATGTGAATCAATTTTTTTAAGCTAAAGCAAATATCTTCTCTCTCAATTGAATAATTTGAAATAGGGGGAAATTTTTAAAACATACATATTCCAAACAAAGGTTCATTGAATTGGGTCATACGTCTGTCATTGTTTTCTCTGCGTATACAATATAAAACTAAATAAAATAAATGAACTGGTTGTTAAAAAAAAATGGTCTTTTGGGTGTATAACTTAGTTTATAATGCAGGCCACAAAAGCTCAACAAGCAAGATATAAAAATACAAAAGCTTATCTAAAGGTAGGACTCCACAATTACGACTATATATCAATAATGCAGAATTTATTTCTTTTTTTCGATATCAAACAAAATAACTCATTACCAATAATTAATTGACTAATTTGTTATTTTTTAAATCGATTCATATTATGTTGGGTACAATAAATAATTATGTCAAATTCAACTTGATCCGAGAATGTGTTCAAAATTTGTACCAGACAGAGTGAGTTGACATAAGCTTTTTAAATAAAGAAGACCAAAGATAAGTCCAGAGCTTTGTAAATGTTTGCCTCATATCCGGTTTGACGATCTGCAGTCACGAATATTTACCCTACAATTTCTTTTTTTTTTTTTTTTTTTTTGAGTTTTCATTATTGTAGAAATGAGATTAAGTGTGCAGAGTTTTTTCTCCTGACAGTCCTGCGAGATTTGAACAATGAACCCTCAACGGATGTAGATTAAAGGGAGTATTCATTGTGTTTACACACAGATTCCAGACAATCACCCAACTGGTTTGTCTCTATGACATATTGATCTGAATGTTTTGATCTACGATAAATAAGTGTAAAGTTTGGTTTCTAAAGGTCAAGGATTACGTCAGTTGCAAAGGTTTAAAAAAAAAAAATTTCACATGTCAGTTCAGTGGAGAGGGGAAAATATATTCACACACAAAATAGACGAGATTTACACTACAAGACATTGTGAGGATAGCGACTGCTTCGCACTATGTCAAGGTCACTACAAGACATTGTGAGGATAGCGACTGTTTGGCACTCTGTCCAGGTCACTACAAGACATTGTGAGGATAGCGAGTGTTTGGCACTCTGTCCAGATCACTACATGACATTGTGAGGATAGCGACTCTGTCCAGGTCACTACAAGATATTGATAGGAAAGCGACTCTGTCCAGGTCACTACAAGATATTGATAGGAAAACGACTCTGTCCAGGTCACAACAAGATATTGATAGGATAGCGACTGCTTCGCACAATGTCCACTACAAGATAGCATCACGTCTATCACGTCCTCTTAATTAAGCTACATGCTTCTCCCTAAAAGGCCGGTCCTACCACATCCGCAGCTGTCCATCAATCAATGCACAATGTACATGCTGTAACCTTCTGACAAGTGCACTCCCATTTACAGAACAGACATATTTGCAATGGGTATGCTTGGAGCGGGGCGGACCTCTCATTCAGCAAGGAACTCTTGAATTCACCCAATCAATGCCCAGGGTCATCGATTATGTCGTTAGGAGAGAAGCCATCACACGAATCCCCCACCCCATTTGTCCTCGTAAATTTGGCTCCATGCTCTATTTAAGTCTAGCTGAAAGACAATTTGCTTAGAGTAATGTTCGCATTAAAAAATAACGAGGTAAAGATTAGCAGAAGGCCTGTCTTAATTAAAGGTGAAGGTCACACACAATTGTTTTTTAAAAAGAGTACCGGTATACGAGCGAAAAGGAACTATTGCAAAACTCTGAGGAATTGTTGTGGAGCGTAAAAGGGCTATCATCGAGGCGCAAAGGTACTGTCAACTGGAGTAAAGGAAGTGTCAACGAGGCGTAAAGGAAGTGTCAACGAGGCGTAAAGGGGATTAACACTGAGTGTAAAGAGAATATCACCGAGATTGAAAAGACTGTCAAGCGCAGAGGTGTAGTGGCGTCCTGTCATGTTTTCTATTAATTCTCTTAAATTGATGACGTTATCCAAAACTGAATCTTTTTTTTTTGTTTCATTTTATCTTTCTGCTGACCACATAGACATCCTCTGACCACAAAAATGATGTCATCACTTGCTCCTTTGACCGCCGGTCATGTCTGCGTTTCAGATTGCCGATGGTTCAGGGTTTAAGACCCATTCTTATTCGTCACCTTTCGCCCTACATAATTATTGGGCCACATAACATTATACTTTCTGTCTTGAACTGTTAATCCACCTTTCAGTGTTACAGTTTAATCATCTCAAAACTAGGCGCATAAAGTTGTAGACCCCAGATATATATATATAGGTCTGTGTAGGGATGCGAGATTCATTCTGTCGTAGGACATGGCGCGCAAGCCTCATGCGACGCTTGGTCACAACCAAAAGTGTTTGAGTGCCCGTTTGGCATAAGATTTCTTTGTTTGTGACCTTACCTATGTAAGGGACTCCTAAAATGACCTGCAGATGACTTCCATGTCTCAAATGCATATGTCGCTGTGTGGGTGACGCTTGTGAATAGGTGGGTTTTGGTCTCAAAATTTGGCTTATCCAAACGGCTGGAATCTTTGGAAAATGGTCCCTGCCTTTCCTATTCGGCATGCCACGTCATGGAGGGCATCCCCATCGCTTGCTATGATGCCGCAAACTTGTCTAGCTGTTCAAGCTCTGACTGACCAAGTTTGACGGGGATACCCGTTGTCTCGTATCCTAGTCGCTTAATTTGAGTTTAATCAAAGTTTATACGGAGACCAATTTTGGTTACACTCGAACAGTGCGACGTCGTCGTCCAAGTCGTCGTTGACATCATGGAGCCTGGCTCATTGCTCTCCTCATTATGTAGTCGAAGGCTAGGAGGAAGAAGAAGGAAGGAAGACAAGATGCATCTCTGTCTAACGCCTGTCTCGATGTTAATGAACTCCATTGTCTTTGTTACTTCTGTTTTAATGCAGCAGCTGGATTGACTGAAGACATGACGTAGAATCTGGACAAGTTTTTCAGGGATGCCATATTAGCCCGAACATTAGGCGATTTAAAATCCAAAGTTATCAGCGGTAAAAAGAAAGAAAACAAATCTCTCATCATTTTCAATCTCGAAAATTTGTTAACCTTTTTTTTTTTGCCCTGTTTACTTTGTGGAATTAAAACGTGGAGAGAAAGAGAGAGACAAGAAAAGATTTGGAAAAAAAAACTAGTTTGAGAAAGGAATACAAATTACTATTAGGAAAGAAAAAAAGAATTATATTTTTAACAAGATATTTTTTATGTTAATAAATACAATTGTACAAGTTTGAAGTGAGATGTTGCCAGATTTGGCATGCCAAACATAAGACCATCATTTGGAAATTAAAAATTGTTTTTGTATTCCATAATATATAAGTTTTAATAAGACAAATAAATAATAGCTATTCTTTTTTGCTTTGTTTATCTTTCAAAAAGCTTTTAAGTTATTTCCTGGACATTTACTGTTTAGGACATTGTCAATCACCAGAAACATTCAATACGACTTAGTTTGAAGCTCTAGTGTCACTTGACATTTCAAAAATATTATTTTAACCAAGTGGGCCTTTACTATAATTTAACCATCAAAATATTGACAAGCACAGGTCGACCTGTAGATCTAGTCTTATATACATATAAGTTACACTTTCAGAAATGAATAAGATGACGCCCAATCAAAACTCACTTATAGGACGGTGTGCATGTTTCGAAATAAGAACGGAAGTGCAGTCCCCACGACCAGTTGGTAGTCTTAGGAATAGGGCAGAAAATTAGGATTGGGCGGGGGGTGCGGCTAAAGACAAACAAGTATGACATATGCAATTTCTTTTCAATTCAACTGTTAACTAGTACAGAAAAGAGAGTGTGAATAACGACTGATCAGAAAGGCGTTAAAATGATTAGTGGGGGGGGGGGGGGGGAGATGAAGAAAGAAGACCACAAATGAGAGTGACGCCACTGCCACATCTTTTTCTTTCCACCCAACCACTTTAGCATCATTTCTGGTGACCTTGAATTAGAGCCTACAACCAAGTATTGATGGACAATGTGTACGAATTGTAGTGAGTATCATGAAGGGTCATTTCGGGAACAAAATATCTGTCGTGGCCGTTGAATGAAGACTAGTCGTCAATATTTCATTTATATAGATGTTCTAAAAGCCCACACGCCTGTTTTTTTATTTTTATTATTCGTACAAGCATGTATATTTCCTAAAAATTAAAAGATTGAATCGATATGTAATCAAGAAAAGAGCACTCGTGCAGCTTGATTGATTGAGTGTGCTGCCAAGCATAAAGTAATTACTTCACGACACTCTCCTAAGTGTCAACCAATGAACGCACGACTAATTACATTTCAAATGGAAGTACAAGTTGTTTGGACACAAACTGATTTATTAAACACAGGTTTTTTTAAAGCTTTAAATCCGACGGAAGCCGCTTGCCGCCATCTCCTATTTGTAAAGAGCCATTTAGTCATCACGGGGCACAACACTTAAAATGACAATTAATGAGATTGCTTGTAATTTATTTCAACGGAACAATTAGTTTTTAAATCACATACGTTTGTTAATCCTTTATAATTTATATGATTGTTTCCATAGTTCTTTCTTTAACTAGGCGACTATCTGTCTAGGCACAGCCCCACCCACTTTTCCATTGTCTGCGCTTGTATAGTTTTTTTCTTCTTTGCATTCTTTTTCACACATTTTTTGTCTATTCTTCATAAGTTGAGTTAAAAGTTGGCAAGATACGAAAATGTCAGGTATCTCACATCAGAATGGCAACCAGTTAAAATGTTCAGAATTGAAAATTCGGGAAAAGGTTATCAGTGGGAGTCCTGGCAGCATATTGTGGGAATATACAATTTAATACCAAATCGCTAGTGCGGAAAAGCCTTTGGACAGATATGTGTACCGTGTATATGTTGTACATAGGATTGTCAAAACTGTTTCTATATTTGTGTATTCCACAGGTAAATTTTCTGTGGCATCCTTCATATTAATACTTCTGATTGTTTGCCTGTTGCAAACCTTGGGCAACCTCTGGAGCAATGATCTGCTTGAGGACGTCCACAGACCCATACTCTCTTCAAGGGAAGACACTCTGCACAGCTTCCCTTCCAGCCACAGACAACTCTTCCACGTTTTCGACTGGCAGCATTTCTCTCTCCCGGAGAGGTTCAAAGTCGTGGACCTTCGCACCGACCGAAGGCTTGAGTGGACCCCAGACACCGCCAGCTACACGTGCGTGAAGAGCAAGACTTCGCCTTCCTTTACCGCGTGCCTGTACCCTCCGCAGAAGGATGTGTTCATCTCCAGGTCCCTCCTCACCAGCGGCCTTTGGGAACCCTACATCACCAAGGCATTCTCTGTTGCGCTGGAAAGGTTCCCACAAGCCACTGTCGTAGACGTCGGCGCAAACATAGGGTACTACAGCCTTCTGGCCTCAGCTGCTGGCCACAGGGTGGTCGCCCTCGAGCCACAGGACGAGAACATCAAACGGTTCCTAGCAGGAGTTCGCGCTGCACCTTGGCAGGACAACATTGTGTTGCTGGCCAACGCCTTGTCTGACCGACATTGGAATGTTAGCCTATCTACCAATGAAGACAACCAAGGCGGGATACACGTCCTAGAGAACTGTGGCCACATATGGCCAAAAAGTGGGCGAAATCAATGCACAGTGGTCACCTTAACATTGGATGATTTGTTGTATGTAATTACTACTAAAACTGCCATCATTAAAATTGACATAGGTAAGTGTTTCAATTACGTTATAAGATTTTTTAGTTTAAAGTAAACCGGATGTCTTAAAAAAACAACAAACAAACAACTAAAGCATAAGGTAAACAAAAAGATTAATTTACTTTGCTTGAATTCATTTCGCTTCCCAGAAGAAAAGCGGATAAAAAGAACATAGGGGCTTATATTTTTTTAATACGGATTTTAAAATGATTACTTTATTTATATTATGTAATTTTCTAATAAAATTGATAGAAAATATGGGGGACTAGATTTAGATATGTTCATATGTTGAAAATATGTTTTGCTTTTTTTCTGCTGTTTAATTTTTTTTTCCTCATCGAAAATAGATTTAATTGGAGAAATGACCAGACGTTTTTTTAAAACCATTCTCTTGTCCTGAACAATAGCTCAAGGTCAACTAATTAATTAAGTTTTATATGCCCCACAACATTTCTTAAACCAAACTTTGAAGTACAGTCACAAAAAAGCATGTCAAATCACTACTATGCTAAACACTACAATCCAGAAGAGGAAAAATGAAAGTAGCAATTAGATAATTTCAAAGTAAATAACAGTAAAATCTGTTGAACAATCTGTTGATACGTTTGTTTTGTTTTCTCCAGAAGGCTATGAGTGCAAAGCATTGGCCACAGCATCAACATTCTTCTCTGCTCTTCAAGTGCCTTATATTTTTATGGAGTGGAGACAGATGACAGACAATAGACTCTTGCCCCAAACAGTTTGCCCAGCCCAGGACATTGATGCCCTAAGCCATTTCTTTTCAGACAGAGGATACATCCCCCATGAGATTCGCTCAGGAATAAAGTTAAATCCCTATCAGTCCAGTGCCTGGAAAATTGGAGATGTTTACTGGCGAGCCCAAGACCAGGAATTGTTAGTGCCATCATTGTAATATGTACTTAATGATTGATAGGGCAGTTATTAGGTAAACAAAAGTACTATGTTAACAAATATACAAACATTAACTTAGTGACAGTAAAAATAGAAAACTTCAAGTTAATGAAGTAGAAAAGAGGAATTATTGATATTGTAACATAATTCTTAGTCCTTTAGAATACTTTAGTCAACTTGAGTAGATCTGACAAGGACTCACTGTCAATATTAAACTCTGCTAGAGTAGTATAAATGTTTAGAACATTCATTGTTTCTTTTAAATTCTTGCACATAGATCTTTCTCTATATATATGCCTCCTTCAGTTTTAGAATGACTATGCTCATCTCATAGAAACAAGATGAAAGCCTGGGCAATAGCTATGGTCAGAACAATGTTGGCCACACAGCAGTTTCCCCCTCTCCATGTACCTGATGTGTCCAAAAGAACGACAATTCAGTTTGGGATCAGTAGCGCCCCAGGTTGTAGTAATGTACATCTATATACATAGATTAATTTTTAAAAGAGCACTTTACATATATGAATAACTAATGGTTTTTTTTTTTTTAAAAAGCCTTATTACCCTATAATTAATATGTGCAATCTGATGGAGTTTTATACTGTATACAATGAAAATGTCTTACAAAATGAAAGAAACTTAATTATTAAAATGATCTGGTAAAGTTAGAAACAAGTTAAAGTGAAAAAAAATTAAGTTAACTGTGGTTCAAAGTCATCTTTAATACCTATTTAGCAAAACATAGAATGTAACCTTTGTTTTATTTATGAACAGTTCATTGGCTTAACCATTTGTTCTGTTTTGTGTTCAGATAATTACAAGCTAAATACCTAAACCTGACAAATTTTTTTTTTCATGCTACAGCTTCAGAACATAGAACTAAATAATAATTTATTGTGAACTTGTTAGGCAAGACATGCTAATATTTATTTACTACTATGTAGTTTTGTACTATTTTGTTTAATTTCATAATTTACTTTTGCAGTATTGTTTCATTGTTTTAATACATTGTAAATAGAATATTGTAATTAGAACATAGTATATAGAACAATGTTTACTCATATTTATTATAACCCTTCAGTTTCTTTAAATTTTCTATTTGTCAAATAATGTTTTTTTTATGGAAAGGTTAATGAAAAATAAATTACTCTTGCTACAGAAGAATGCATTTGAAACTTTGAGTACTATCAATATGAAGTGCTCTGCATTGGATTTTTGTGTTTGTTCTAATTGTAAGTCATATCCTTCTAACTATATACACTTTAACCTTTTCAAAGAATGAATACATTTTTTGAATGCTACAAATATAAAATATTGACCTTGAAAAATATGCAAAACTTGGATTCTAGTAAATCTGTTCCCCTCATTAATTAAATCGATGATATTGTAAACAAATGCTTTGCTGATGTCCCATTTTTGTATGCAGTCATAAATTCTAAATTTAAAACAGCTTGCTAATTCACAAAAATACATTTTACAAAAAGATACTACAAATGAATATTTTCAATTGTTTTGTATAACCTCCCCCCCCGCCAAAAAAAAAAAGAAATATCAAAAGAATTTCAAAAGTTACCTTATGAGGTCCTAGCTCAAGGGCCATAACCATAGTCAATGAATCCACAGCTCCTTTGGTAGAACAGTAAACAGCATGATTGTTAAGTCCCTGTTTAGAGGCTGCACTTGACAAATGAACTATAGCACCACCAGATTTTTTCTCTATCATAGACTTAGCAACCACCTGTATAGTAATCATGATATACATGTAGTCAGTAATGTAAATATCAACAAAAGTTGCCCTTTTATAGGTTTAACATTATTTATGTTATTTAGTTTTCATGTTACCGTTGTTGTCTTTTTTTTTTTTAAATAAAATATATGATTATTAATATTTCATTATAATTTACTTCACAGAGATAGAACATAGGTTTAATTTGTACATAGTTCTGGGTAAAATTAAGAAAGTATGACATGTCTCCAGCACCACTCAGGATTTGGATGAGAATTTATAGTAAAAATGTCCACATCAAGGCTGCTAAACATGTTATCTCAATTAAGTAGAAAAAGATTAAAAGTATTTAAAAACTTTACTGGCACTATGTTGGTTAGGATCAACAGCATAATGAAACAGTCCTTAATTTAAAGGTGGAAGTGTTTAAAACAACAATAATCTAAATACAGTTGATTCTGGTTAATCTGACCAGAATCATTTTGGTCCCAATAATTGGTTGGTCTGATTACATATTCATTTTATTTTAAATGACAAGAATGTTTCAGTACTTTAGGATTGGGTGCAAATAAGCAGCTGGTCCAATAGGGGCATAGCTTGGGTATATGATACCCAGAGCAGCAGCTCATCATAATGCCTTACAAAAAAAAGAAATAAAATAGCGAAAATATTTTTTTTTCATCAAAACAATGTGTATTCATTGTTAATGCACTGCAACTTGCTAACTTACAAAAAATCCATTTTACAAAAAGATACTACAAATGAATCTTACATAATTTCTTGCCAACAAGACTGTCAAATAATTTATCAAAATCAAACTTTTCCACCAGCTCTTGTTCAATAGATGAAATTGCCAAATTATTGAGTTGTAAATTTATCATTGTTGATCGCAAGTAGATATTGTTCAACTTTAGGTTGGCCACACTTATCACAAATGTCAGAAATATCCAAATCAATATATGGGACTGAATCATCTAATCTACAGTAGCCAATATTTTAAAAAAACTCAAGAGCTCAACAGATCCTTGTTTAGATATTTCAGAGGCTTCTGAAGAAACTGCGTCAAACCATAGAACCCCCCCCCCCCCTCATTTTAGACTAAATGAGTTTTTGTCAATGTCACTAGGAGCATTATCAAGATTGATTTCAATGTAGGAAGGCAACGAAAATTCATTATTTTGTGCAACATCCCTGGGCAATGCTTCTCAGCCGCAACAGCTCAAAAATTGCCAAACTAGTGTGTAATAACTTTGTCAACGTTGATCACAAGCAATTCTTGATTACCTTAGTTTTGCTCACATGTAGACTTACTGCATAAGTCAGAAATATGCAAATCAAGATGACTAAATTAGGGACTGAATCATCTAGCTGATATTTTTTATATGAAACTCAATAGCCCAAAGATCAATGTTTTGGAAATTTGGAGGCTTCTGAAGAAACTGAAAAAAAAACAACAATGAAGCCTCTTATGCTCCTGACAAAATGTTGTTAGGACCACTATCAAGATTGATTTGGATCTGAGAACTTAATAGTTAGGAAGGCAACAGAATTCATATTTATCTGCCATCATGAAGTTGCTCAAATCTGATGACTATTTCTAGAACAATTCGGTCAAAGGAAGAATAAAATTCCCTACATTAGGTGTCAAAGTGTTTTGCTGTCATAGATTTAAACAAATAAAAAAGAAATTGATTCAAGCATGTATTTAAGTTAACAAAAATATAGGAGATTAACAAAGTAGCAAAGTAAACATTTGAATTTGAATACAGTAGTTTGTGTTTCTTTATGAATGATCAGTGTGTAGTTTTTACTGTAAAGCTCAGGAAATAGAAACTTGTTATATGATAAGAGAAAATTTGATGCCCCATGCATCCTGCACCAATGTGTGATAAGTTTTTCTTGTGACAGATTAGACTAGTTAGAGTGAAAAAGTATGAACTATAAATGGTTTAACTATAAAAAGTTTTAGAATCACTTCTTTACCTGTGATACATTGAATAGTGCCTTGAAATTTGTGTTGAAAACACTGAAATACATTTATTATAAATGTCTTAAACTCAAGTGATATACATTTACATTATTATTTAAATACTTTATTTTATACATTTGAATTACATAAGAGACTAAGTTTGCTTCTGAAATTCAGATATAAATTTTCTAAATATTTTTCTACCTAAAATTAAAATATTTGGTTTCAGTTTTAATGACAGTTTGACAAGTCAAAAAAATGGTGATAATCCATAAACAATAAACATATTAAAAAAACATAAACCAATAAGCATATAACATGATCTAAGTATGTTAACATGCCATAAACCCAGTAGAAAATAAATGTTGAAAATGTCTGAACTTACTAATCAAAGTCTTCTTCAGTGACCTCAGTGAATGGAGCTATTCTGGACACGCCAGCATTATTGACTAGGAGGTCAAAGTGTCCCAAGGCTTCAAGAGCTTTTTTAGCAGACGACCAGACACTAAGATCAATGACATGGGTTTCAATGGAGGGAGACTAAAACCAAAAAACAAACCTCTTATCATGAGACATGAACAACAAAAATTGATTAAAAAAATGTATTGAAGATTTTTGTATATAACTTAGATTATGTTTGAGAACTAGAAAATTTCAATTTAACTTTGATTAGGTTTAAAACTACAATTTAATTTGAAAAAAAAAAAAGGAAGCAAATTCAGTACAAAAAAAATAATTTAAAAGAACAAATTTTAATAAATACTTTTAAGAAAGATGATTTTTTTTTTCAATCTCATAACAAACAAAATTTAATTTTTATTGTGATGTTGGTTGTATATACTAAAGTATAGATTATACTTGTATGAAAGTGTTTCAATTGTCAAAGTGTTTTTTTACAAATAGAAAAATTAAAAAATAATAAAACATTGATAAATTGTAACCAACAAACAAAAAAAAGAAGAAAAAAAAACCACAATTTCTTAAAATTTAATGGCAGAGGCCTATTTTTTATTTATCCTCTGAAGGTGTTGGTGCTAAAATGAAAAAGTGACATAAGACATTGTGACAAACAGATTTGTGATGATCACACTTGCCGGGGATTATATTATCAAACTTGACAATTCAATGAAATGAAGAAACATCTCTCGAAATTTTTTTTTAAAACTTCTTTAATAATACTTCTTCAACTTTCACATCAAATTAACTTCTCAATTCAATAACAACTTGACTTGATACTTCATAAATAAAACTTAAAGATACATGAAACTTCACTTAGTATAACTTCAAATTCAACTTATAAAACTTTAACTAATGAGCCCGCTAATATCACAAAACTTATAATCATTACTAAGCGAGGACCATCGCTCTACAAGAACTACTACTATGCGAGGACCCCGTCTAACTGACTTTCCCCTAATTTATACTTTCTTTGATCGTATGTTCTAGAATCATGGAACCTTCTCAGATAATTATTTTAGTAACTTTGACCTTCTAGAAGCTGACGTGTGCTATTTTTTCCCTTAACCTCTTTCTTTGATTGGATACCTAAAATTAACTTGTTTACGCTGGACACTTGCACTGGTTTGACCTCAAGCTCCTAAAAACTGGTAGAAATAGGTCACAGACTCTACTCGTGACAGACAGAGTAGTTATTGGTTGGACACAACATGATGTTTCTTACAAATAAATGACATCATACTTCAAGTACAGCTCTCTCTTTAATTCTTGAAAATACAAACTATTTGGATTAGCATTAGTCTAACATAATTAGATCTAATGGCATTAAGCTGAATTTAATATTATGAAATGTTCAATGTCAGGAAAATTTGAAAATTTCAATTCATATCTATCTATTTAGATTCAATTTATTAAGGGACAAAACTCTTGTTTGTAATGTTTTAAAATGTGAACTTTGTCTTTATCTAGTAAGGGAGGTAATAAGCAGATAATCCAGTCAATATAGGATCATTCTAATTACACATCCATGTGCAAAGTGATAAACGAATTTTCAAAATGTAAAATTTAACTCTTAAGCAGAAGAACAATTAGCTATGACTTTTTAGTTTTAAAATGAATGTATGTTTGCCATTGTTAGTGAAACAAAGTTATAAAAATTAGAATTCTGGAAGGATATTCAAAAACCTCTTGTTTCCATTATTTTTCATATGTAAACTTTATACTCAATTTTTATATTCATAAACGAGCTCATCTACATAAATACCCCAAAATGATATGCATGATGTCAAGGTAGTCTATGTTTGAACCATGGTACTTAGCAGTACCGGTAATCTGTCACCAAGGATGTAATAATCTTCATTTCCAAAGGAATGTCTACAACTTTTTATGTTTATAAAGTAAAAGGCAAGACACTAAAAAAAACAGGAATGTTAAGACGTCTGCTGCCACTATCCTTTAGGAGACTGAATAATACACAGTACAACTAAGAAACAGAAGTTTGGAACTACTGAAATAATTTACCTCAGCCTTCAAAGAATCCAAATCTGCTTGTGTTCTACTTATTGCTACAGTCTCAGCACCACAAAGTGCAAGTTTAACAGCAATTGCTCGTCCAATACCTGCACAGGAAATGAAAACATTAGTAGTCACATCATTCTCTGTTAGATGATACTTTTTTAATTCATGTAATAAAAACCAAGATAATGTAATCTACAGTTAGCCATGAAAACGTTTTGTTTTTTTTAATTCTATAAACTCGGATATATATACACCTATTATCAAGAAATAAAAAGTGTGAAAGTACCTTTGCCAGCTCCAGTGACCAATGCTCTTTTACCTTTGAATTGTATGTCCATTTTCTCACAAATAGATCTGAAAAGAAGCACAAACATATAATAGACTTGAAAAAAAACAACAACTTTAAGGCCAAAAGACAGTTGATAGTTGATTACTTTGTAATCAAGAGAGGTTAGTATACAACATATTGATAGTTAATTACCTTGTAATAAAGGTTATTTAAATTGTTTCAATTAAATAAAAAATTTCAACAGGTTTTTGACAGATCCAGATATAAACATAACAGAAACTAACAAATTTTAGGAATAATCAAGCAATTAATATAAATATCAACTTTGCCTGTCAAAAATATAATACAGCTATATTTTATTTTTATTGTAGTCAGAATCCTAATTTTAAAAAGGAAAAAAAAAGGTAATAATGGTAATTATAATAGTTACAATGTGAACAGAACTTCAACAGCACTTTCTTAGCAGAACAATCAACTGACAGTACATTATAGCTGTCTTCAATGTTGAGATAAGACATTATTGAATGTCTGTGTGTGTCATTAATTTGAGGTCATAGTTCAACCTTAGTGAAAATAAATGTGATGGCTAATCTCTAAATGTCAACAGCAGTGTAAATGTTCTACTTAATTTTACTTGACTTCTTAAGACTTCAAATGCAACATTAGGCCCTACTATTAATAGTTGGGGAAAAAAATGAGTAGGCATATGTGGACAATTTTGTGTAGTTTAGTCTAAAATGTCTAAATGTTAGTATAAAAAAAATGTTTTTTTTTCATTTGTTACACAACTATTGTGATGTCTTATAATACCTAGGATTTTTTTTTTTTAATTAAAGTTTACAAGGTAATTTATGTAGGCTACATTGGTATCTAATTTAGTTCAAATGATGTTTTTAGGGTTTAGCTGTACTCTTCCGTATTTCTATGAAGCAACAGGCCTATATCATAATTAGATTTACAAAAAATTAAATGTTAAAAACTGTATCTGGTTATAAATAAAAGCACTAAAATATTCATAAGGACATAATAATATTACAAGGTTGGTTATTTCCCTTTTTCAAGCCAGTTGGGGTGGATTAACGCAGAGTGAAAATGTACAATTAGGCTACCAGTTAGCAACGCAGCTAAAGATTGAAATTCAATTGCATCTTATCTTATATAATACAGAGGAACGGTTTAGAGAAAATTTCGCAAACATCTTATATAATACAGACGTTACTTCAAAAAAGAAGATGATTACGTCCTACGCGTCATGCAATGTATTAGTTACACCCCCCTAGACCAAAACAAATGATAATATTCAAATCTACATTGTTTTGTTTCGTTTAATATAGATCAACTTGGTAAACAATAAAAGAGGGAAGTTGATCTAAACTATATCTAGAATATAGATATATATATATCTAAATCTAGATTCTGATCTAGACTCACTCCAGATATCTTTATATCTAGATCTATTTTAGAAATATTATATAAAACAAAAATAGATCTTGACCTTAGACATGTAAATCTATCTAAATCTTGAGTTTTTAAAAATTCTTTTTGTCAACAGTTTTGTTTTCTAATTTTATTGAGTTTAAATTTTGCTCCCGTCCGTCATGGCGACGTCCTAACAATCCAGAAAGATTTCGTTAACTAAAATAGATCTAGATCTAGAGTCTTGTCCACAACTTAGATTCTAGAGCTAATGTGTACATTACTGTTCTATTAGATCTAGACTAAATTCAGATTAGCTTGATGAATTGGTACTAGATCTATATCATGTTACACGGTGACTGTCAGTGTCACTTTGAAAAATTTGAAAAAAGTGTGACACTGTTTACTGTTACTACTGTACTGTAGTGTTAGTACTGTTACTAGTGTTAGTCACTTAGTGTGTATATTATACATATATGATATATGCAATTATGAATTAAAATTAAATGAATTATCATTAGATTAATCATAACTGGAACATCTTTAAAAAATTTTTTTTTTTAAATTTCAATAAAAGAGCCACACTTTAGCAACCCCCAAACATAATATTTTTAGCATGTGAATTAGTGTAACTGTAAATTTATCTGTTACAATGAAATTAAATACCCCGCTCTCTCTATTTCGTTCTTTCTCTTTGGAATACCCATTTTTGTTAATTTTTTAAACCTGCTTTTGATAATTTCTCTCACATAGACTCATGACTTGATGTGGAAGACCTGATTTATAATACTACATATGGTTTTGGTCCACAAATTCTAGATCTAGTACCACTTTTAGTACTTTTACTCCCCCCCCAAGAAAAAAGTGAGTCCTATGTAAAATCTCTGACTTTTCTTCAGCTTCTTAATTTAACATACTATACCCTATGTTGGCCATAACCACCCCTCACACACACACCCACCCACTTTAACACTTTTCATCTATTTTTATTACAATGACAACCCTAAACTTTTTAGCATCCTACGATGAATCAACCCTTCACCCCACACTTTTAAGCTTTTCAATTATAAGTAATATGTATATATATTTAGAACCATGTTGTTGTTTTTTGCATCCTTTAATCATAAGGCAAGCAATGTATGGTATTTATTAGACACCCCAAACATTTCTTATTGAACATCTATTTCAGGCCTAGAGAAATAGACTCTAGATCTGATATCTATCATTTTAATGCTATTGGGATTATTATTTTTTTTTGTAATTTCGAGTGTGTCTAAAAGGAAACTGAAATGATGTAATGCAAATTTAAAATAAGTTGACTTAAATGGTAAAAGAAAGAATTAGCTTTAAAAGTGTAATACATAATTTTTGTGCTATTTCTATTTATGCTTTCTATAGAAATTGCAACCTTTTGAAGAAATACCAAAAATAAAATACAACTTAGGTTTGATAGAAAGCTTGCAGTTTTTCGCAAATTGCGTAGATTAAGAAGGGCATCTGTTCAAAAACGTTTCTTAGCAAGCACCTAAGAGGTAAAAGAAACCTGTGTTCAAAATTTCATGTGAATCCCTACAGCAGTTGAATCTAGACCTTATTCTAATCTTGAGTCTGTATACAGACTAGTTTGGGTCACACACCTAGTTCACTTCACCTGTTTCTAATGTAGATCTAGATTCTCAATGGATGGCTGCCTGGTTGTGTGCTATGTGCTTCTGACTGTTGTCATAATAGCTCAGACTTGAACCCTATCCGCTCCTGTCTCCCTGCCATCCTGCAGATGGTTTGGGCTAGGATTTAATAGTAATAGTCTTCAGTTTTAAAGGAACATCTGAAATGTATAAAACAAAAACAATAAGGAATGGCATTAACTAATTTATAATTAGACATCTGTATGTCCACAATATTAATGATTTTTTTTTTGTTCTGTATAGTGTAGGTTGTAACATAAATACTTTCCAAAGCCTCAATTTTGTATTGATAAATCTTTTTATTTTAATTCTGACACTGTGAGAGTGATTCACTTTCTATAGAAAGACTTAATTAACTTGTAAAGCCTTTTCTTAATCTGAATGACTTTTTTTTAACCTTGTCAACATTCATACTAAGTTTTATTGTTTTACTACAGATATTAACCTAACAGATGAGAATTAGAATCAGAAATTACATTTTCCCATCAAAAAAAGGGTGAGTCAAACAATTTATCAGTTGTATTGATATTATACTTTAACATAGTGAATGATAAAAAAAGTTATGAATGTTCTATTTCATTACCTTAACTTTTATATTTCAGATGCTGCAGAAACAGTTGAGATCATGGATGCGCCAACAATTGGTCTAACATTATACTCTGATTTAAGCAAAGGCCTTGGCAAAACTCTTATGTTTTTGTTTCGTCTTGCTTGGTTTTCTAAAATCAGATTGCCTGCTTATTTAACATTCATATTCTTAGCTGCAGATATAAGACTTAGCATAGAGATTGTGGTTGGGGAGCAGCAGATCCAGGATGTGCCTGAGGAAGAGATTTGAATATGCACTGTTGTGTTGCTTTATCATTTGATGTTGATATATGCTGAGTCTTGTACACTAGTCATGAGCAGAGGTGTACGTGATTTACGAGACCTAATTTGTGTCTCCAGGCTGACATTTAATGACAGCGATGAGGAGGGAGTTTATTCTGATTGTGATATTTCGCTCAACAAAGAAATCAGCAATTTATCTTTGTCTGATCACTCTTACGCAAATAGCCTTCAGGATGACTCTACACTTGTCTCGGTGACTTCCCCTGACTCTGGTTTTAACACAGAATCTCCTGGCCTTACACATTCTAAGTCCTCTGAAGCTTGTCAGAAAGATTTGGGATTTTCAAAACAGATTTTGCCATCTTCTAGGGATCAGAAAAATGTAAAGTCACAAAAGAAAAAAAGGAAAAAACTATCTGCTCCACTTTCAACAAGTCTGCACGATCTACCTAAGCCAACACCTCTCCCACCAGTGCCGAACTTAACAATATCAAATGTTAAGAATGTTGACCGGAGCAAATCTTCTGATTCCACTGGTCAACAATCCATCAAAAAGAACATTCGATCAAACTTTGATGAGATATTAACATTTATGGATGCCACTATTGTAGCCAGCTGGCTCAAGCGATCGAACGATGCCATTCAAGAGTTAACAAAGTATTGCAGCAGTGGAGATAACTTTGTTTATTTTGCTCAGTTTTGGCTATTAGAGTTCCCTGATGCTCAAAAAAAGGACATATTTTCAATGGAATATGACATTTTGTTAAATGAGGTCGCCTTGGCTTTTTCTGTTGGTAGAGAGAGTAAACAGGTTGCTCGACGTGATATTATAGACTTGTTGGGAGCAGTTTTTAAAGAATATCCAATGAGATTAATAGGTAGGCATGGGCCTTACATATTTTTGGACTACTTAGATATTCTTACATCAGAAAGACAGGATCAGTACAAAAAGTTGCTCTCTGATGTCAGATGCTCAACATCTAATCGGCAGTATGCACAGTGGCTTTTAGCAACCAGATGCTTTGCTCTGGTCAATGTATGGTCCTCAGTCATTAATTTCTACAGAAATCTAACAGGCCACAATTCCAAGTCTAGTAAAAATTTTGATACATCTTTGAAGGGAACTTTTCTTCAAAGGATGACAGAGTCTATACAGTATGTCTTTAACATCATGTTTATTTTATTTTTAACTAAATTATAATTATATTTTAAGATTAATTGTAGTAAATATTTCATGATAAATTCAACAATATCAAGGATGCTTAATTGAACTTCAATGTTACCAACTAAATTTAAAAAATTGAGCTACTGACAAAAGAGCTTAAGAAATTTGATTCTACAGTGTTAAAAAGTGCACAAAAATAAAACATCTAGCTTTGTTTGGGTAAAGCCACAAGGCAGGAGAAGTTTACATTCAGAGTTTTCCTACTCTTTGGTGGGTAGCTAGCCGAGGCTAATGAGCCCCTCTTGCCCAAAGCTTCCTGGTATGCTATTTGAGATGCATTCCATTGTAAGCACTTTATTAGTAGTGGTGTGCTTCCAGCAATAACAACCTTACAGTAAATATATGAAAATCTCTTATAGAAGTTTAAGGAAAATTAAACATCCAATATTTTAAAATGCAGACTAATGCTGCATTTTTAAGTTCTGAAAAGAAACAACACCAAAAATAAAATGAAAACCTTCTGATCTGCCATAATCTCACATTATGTTACACAATATCACACCTCAGTTACATTAGTAACATTGAATTAGAATATTTGCATCATTAACAGACAACAGAAGATAAAAGTGACAATATTTGTCCATTTCTACAATTTCTAACGATAAAATTAGAGTTGCAGATGATCTATTAAGTAACTCAAATGTCTTTTTAAATAGTTATTTGCTTACAATATGCACACTTAATTTTAAAACCATTTGGAAATAATATGAATTTTGCAAAATAAACTCATTCCAATCAATTCTTTAAATGTTCACATTGCAGGTTTGGATTCATTGATGTAGTAACCTATTTAATTGAAAGTGGACATATCAAATCAACATATTCAGACTCTCATGGTAAATCTTTGTTGTTTACCGC
The DNA here is from genome assembly GCA_030265305.1 of Biomphalaria pfeifferi. Lineage (NCBI taxonomy): Eukaryota > Metazoa > Mollusca > Gastropoda > Planorbidae > Biomphalaria > Biomphalaria pfeifferi. The sequence continues at coordinate 187,188 of JASAOG010000100.1, forward strand.
TGTCATGTGCAAACAACCAGCCATTGTGAAATATTTTCTCTCATTGGTGAGTTATTTGCCAAGTAGCTTTTTTAGTAGAAACTAAAGGCTTATTTTTATTACATCACATCCTGACTACTGGTTTCCACAAACAACAAAAAAGTGGAATGTGTTACTGAGAATCCAAAACCACTTGGCCACCTAACAAGGGGGTTCAAGTTCAAATCTTGATTTGAACAGAGTTGTATTAGCTGAGGGCCTAAAGGCAGCATGGAAAGGTTCTCCCACATACTCATACCACCCACTATTCCACAAATGAGATAGGACCACATGCTATAAGCATGAAAAATGCACAACATAAAAGCAATTTTTTTAAAAAAAGTAAATTAATGGTATAACTGTGAAAGCATCACGGATAGGGTTAATCAGTGTGTAATCAGGTGACACAGATAACACAGGCCATCTCTCGGTGAGTGGTCCACTATGATGAGTTATGGAGTTTGACTCTTCTAGAACCTTTTATGACTGAACACTACTCATGCATTCACGTCAGATATAGTCATGTGATCATCTAGAAGGGACAGGCGATGTTCTATCGGTTTTGAGAAGGCTTTCAGGAGATCTTGTATAAAGAGCTAAGTTGTTCAAGGCACTTTACTTATTAATGATCCATGATTAGAGATCCATTATGGTACAGTTAGTCCTATGTGAATTCGGTCAGAAACATTTCAATCCAGTACAAGTTTAACACAAGATGGAAAGACCAATAGAGTTTGGTACAGCAGTACAGTTATGCAGGATGTGCTGGACAAGTGGTATGGCTTCTGAGCAGAGAGGTCCCAGTCTTAAATCTCTGTGAAGACTGGGATTTTTAATTCAGAGATTCTTAGGATGTCCTGACTCCAACCAACTCTAATGGGTACCTGACTTGAGTTGGGAAAGTAAAGGCAGTTGGTCATTGTACTGGCCACGATTTTAATCGTGCGTAGGTTTGGCGTTTTCCATATTGAATGACAACTCAAAATGACAATTTTTCGTCCATATATTTCAGGAGATTTTTATGTGTTTTCCAGAGATTTTTTTTCCAGGACTTTTTTGTATATTTTGCAATTTCAGGAGATTTCCAGGAGCTCCCTGGTAAATCAAGAGGCCATGGGAAATCTGTTATAAGTTATAAAATGGTTTAATTTAATAATTTACACTTAGAATTAGCGCAGATCCTGTGAAAGTGCTGGGCCCACTACAGTTGCATAGGTTGCAGTGGCCTAAGGCCGGCCCTGCAAAAATAGCGACATATGCTACCCCGTGGGTCTTTAACTTATACATTAATATGATACTAAATGTTACAATAATACTTGTTGAATGAAAGATGCTATCAAATACTAAATCAACAAATTGTGGACTTCAATTAATTTAAGGTTCTTATTCATACTGATTCCATAAATTTTCTTTAATTAAAGTATTTTGTGGTCAATTTACTTTTTTTTTTTCACTTTACTTAGATATTTGGGTCATAATTTTCTTGCGCCGATATCTAGGTCCTTATATTTTTAATAGTTTTATTTCTCCTTGCTTTTATTTTTTAATGTTGTGTCCTGGTTTTATTACATTATGGCATTTAGGTGTTTGTTTTGCTTTTGATGTACTTTGGCATTGTGTTCAGTTTTGTGTTGATGTATGTATGCAATGTTTGCAGTATTCAATTCATATGTTGAGTTTTTTGATGTCTTGAGACTAATGTAACTAGTGATGGGAACTAAACTAACTTTTAAAAGTTAAACTAAAACTAGCTTCCAACTAAAATAAAGTAGTTAAACTAATAGTTTATCATAAATTTCAAAAGATAGTTAAACTAAACTAAATAAAGTTAATTAAACTATAACAAACTTTTTTTTGGGGGGGGGGGGTGCGGGGTTGAACTAGATCTATATAGATATTGTTAATAGTTGATATGTAAGTTATAGCCCTTAGTATTTGTGAGTTATGTGTTTTTTGTGTGGTAAACTTCCGGTTGCGCGCAAGATGGCGTCTTTTGGTGTTGAATAAAAGTATTAGGCCCAATTCCAAGAAGTGTTGCCTCAATTATATTGGACCAACTTAACAGATATAATCATCTGAGAGGAAAATAAATAAATATTTAAGAAACAAGCATACAATTTTAAGAATCAAACAATTTTAAAAAATACACAGAGAGTTTTAGAATCAAACAGAGTTGTAATCTACAATTGAATTGTGATAATTTTGCAGGTGAATCCAACACTGGATGTGAACCAAACAGCTGAAACTGGTAATACACCACTTCATGCTGCTGCAAATATTGGTGATCTTCAGATTGTGGAGTTACTTTGTCAATGTGATAGAATCAATGTGAATTGTGTCAACTATCAGTGTGAGCAAGCTACTCCTTTACACTTGGCTGTCATGCATGGTAAGTTGTCACCCCTTAAGACTTGTCTATCGTCCATGGTAAGTTGTCACCCCTTAACTTTTGTCTATCGTCCATGGTAAGTTGTCACCCCTTAACTTTTGTCTATCGTCCATGGTAAGTTGTCACCCCTTAACTTTTGTGTATCGTCCATGGTAAGTTGTCACCCCTTAACTTTTGTCTATCGTCCATGGTAAGTTGTCACCCCTTAAGACTTGTCTATCGTCCATGGTAAGTTGTCACCCCTTAACACTTGTCTATCGTCCATGGTCAGTTGTCACCCCTTTACATTTGGCTGTCATGCATGATCAGTTGTCACCCCATTGCTTTTGTCTGTTTTTGCTGGTTAGATGTCAACTATTTATATTTGAAAGTTATGTGACACATTTTACTGTCTTGTATTATACATTTTCATCTATAAATGAGTAGTACCCAATTTCTGTTTGTCAATTTGGGTGAAAAAGGTTTTGGGGCTCCATGTAGAATCCTATAGATTGTCTGTGTGTTTTTTAAGGCATTATTTGGACTTTTTTTTTCAATTTCAAACCATTGTACAATAAGTTCAGAATTTGACTGCAATTTTTATTGATTTTTGTCTGTTTAGGACACACAGAGATTATTGAGTGTCTATTAAAACACGGAGCTGATCCTTTACTCAAGATGGGTCAAACTACTGCAGTACAGTTAGCAAAAGACCTGGGCAATTCCCAGATAATCTCCCTTCTGGAAAGCAAGTTGTGATTGAACATTCTTTTTCATGTGTGCTCAAATGTTTTTTAAAATATATTTCAAATTCTGTTTTGGAGACAATGGAATTCTCTGAGCTGCTTTATTGTCATGTTCTGGAACCTTCAAAACACAACCATCATTTGGACTGATCTTGGCAGAAAGTGTTCATAAAGGTGTATTATGCCACAAAGCATGACATAATAAATCTGGATTTTTTAATTAATTAATGATTTTTTAAATTTTTTTTCAAAAGGCAGTTTTATGCAAGAGTTTATGTAAAATAGGCTCTATTGTCTGTTATTTTATGAAGTCAGTAACTGTGATTGTTTATTTGTCTGGAAAAGAAGATATAATTCTTTTTTAAAGCTAGCAGACTTTTAGATCTGTATATCAAATTAATTTTGTGATGTTAGAAAGGTATTATTTTATTTTTTTTGTGATAAAAAATATAATAGCAAACAGTTATTTTTTTCATAAGGTGCACAATAACCATTAGTATTTTTACCCAAGAAATAAATCACGTGTTGAAAACTATTTATTAATAAATAAATTACTCCCCTTTGAGATCTCTTGAGCAGGAGAAGAAACCAATCATTGTTAAGGTCATGTGACTAAATGAATGTCATACTCACAACAACAGATTTAAAGTATTGATAAGAACTATATTGACTCTAGAATGAAGTAAAATTCTTATGTCCTCCTGGGCTCATTAATCACTTGTTTTAAACATTTTTCAATCAAGCATTGTATCAATAAAGCTACCTTGCCTGATTGCCGTATGCTATGGCTCTTATTTTTTCTTACATAGATTGAAGCCTTGTATTTCCAATTTGATGCTTCCCCAATGAAATATTTCCCATCAAATATTTCTTGTTTTGCTTTAACAGTGATCAGCCAAACTCCCAAAACATTGTCGTGGAGCTATTCAAAGTAATATGATGTTTCATATGTTTTAGACTTATAAATCTTTGATGTAAAGAAAAAGTCTTTTAAGGATATAACATTTGTTAATTCAAATACTTTACAAACATCGAAATAAACATTGTTTTTAAATTATGAAAAAAGAATTATACAAGTTTTGAATTGTTCACAAAAAGTTTTTTTTCTTAATTGAATTTTCAATGATATTTAAAAGTATATATTCTAATGATGATATTCTAATGATGCATTTATTTTCAGAAAACGTGATGATTAGATTTGTTGGTGGATTAGGTCATGTTTGAAATTTGTTGGCTTTTATAATACAGCATTATGGGAATTAACTAGAATTAATGACTTAAGCACAATGAAGTGAAAACCATCAGATTAAAGTGGTAACATTGTAATAGCCACTATCATAATTAGACTATAAGAACCATATCAAGTTGTATTGAAATGTACGTACCACAAGGAAATCAAATGTCATAGATCTAAAATAGATTTAAAATGGGAGTTAACTACACTGTGGTTAAAAGGCTGTGAAATAATATGTGACTTATATAAGTAAGCATGTAAAAATAGAATTCCATATCCTCACAGCAAGAGAGAGCTACTGGCTTGATAACTTGCTCTAAAATTCTTATTCTAACTGAAATGAAATGTAGCACAAATAAGGGAAACTAGTTGTAAATTGAGAGTTTCTTTTTAAAATTTATTTCAAATCTGCTTTTGATTGTATAATTCCTAGTATACATAAATAAGTCAGGTAGAATAAGACATAAGTGAAATATAGGCTCATAAATGAATCTTTTTATTGAGTTCTGAAGTGTGTGTGTATTGACCAGAAGATATAATTAAACCTAATGTCTCTGACATACAGGTGTGCCAGTTTAGTGCAATTATATTTGGAATGAACAGCTGTAAAATACTAAAATATATGGATTTTTTGTTTGTTTGTGTTGATTTGATTTGACATAAAATAAATATATAAAAAAATTCAATCTCATTGTAGTTTCAAACTATTTTATTGCTAGATAGATAGATAAATATATACACATGTACAGAAGTAATAAGTCTAAATCTATAGGATAACTAATATATAAATCACAGACTATAATATTGGCCTAAAAAAGTAAATAAAAAACATTCTTTAAAATAAGACAAAATGTTATTAATCAATACATTATCCTTTGTTCATAATAATGTTACTTTATGTCAGATTTCAAGATTGAAAGCCTAGCCTATAAATAAATATTTGGAACTATTCCATGAAGATTAGTAATATTTTGTACATTGTAGAAAATGAAACCATGCCATAAAAGTGAGGTAGCTTTAAAAATATACATAACAGAAATGTGTGTACCACACAGCTCTAAGATTTATTTAGTCTAAATACATACAAAGAACTTGAGTCATATCAAAAAGATGGCATAGAGTATACATAATATAGTCAATAGTAAAAGCCTACATAAATATATCATATGATGCTTGAGGTAGGCTATTCATACTTTAAAGTCATTGTAAAAAACTTTATAGCAGTCTGTACAAAGGATTTCTCATTTGTAAAACAAAATACAAAACTACTCATATTATTCATGGTAAGCTAGTTTTACACAGACTGAAAACTCAAAATACCTAGGTGTTAATATTTAGTAAGACTATTGGAACTTGCTAGTGTTAATATATAATATAATTCTTTCATTTTCAACTAGTATGTAAATTAATGTTTTACAAACAAATAAAAACATTCCAAGACAAAACTTAAACATAGAACTATTTAGACTGGCTAATGAGACATCTGAACATGGAATTATATAGATGGGCTAATGAGACATTTGAGACATAGAACTATATAGACTGGCTAATGAGACATTGGTATTCATACATGTTAATATGAAACACAATGGACCTTCAGGATTTTGTGAATTTGCTATTTATCCTACTGAAAATATGGAGCCTTTCATTTGAACAATTTAAATACAACACAGCCATATTCCTTATCAGTACATTAAAAATAAAGAGCTAGTCTTTGCTATCATTTTTTATCTACTTATGACTTCCAGGGAAACAAATCTGACAAACATCTCAACAGTGTTACATTTTAATAGCTTTAGATTTGAGTCAGTCACATAATGTGCTCTCACATGTTCAGTGTCTCATAACGGGAATCAAATGCTACTGAGATCAAGAGATGATTTTTATAATTAGGTTAATCATTTTAACAATAGCCTAAAATTAGATCTCGATATGTAATTCTAGTAGAAGCTTTATTTTTTTGTATAGGTTATATCTGAAAATAAAATATTTTCAATTCTAGTTCGCAATTGATAACATCTAAACTTTGACCAGTCTTTAACTATATTTAAGTCTGGACAGCAGAAAGAAGAAAAAAAGAAATAATAACAAATTGCAAAATGTTACAATTGTTCTAATGATTATATATTATTTTGTTACCCATTTTAAAACAAATTGAATGCTGTAGTTTTTTGTTTTTTTTTAAGTTTCTAAGTATGAATATATGAATAAATGTAGAGTTCTGTTAATGTCACAGGGTACATCTTGTTTAATGTATTTGTTACATGGAAAGTCTACAATGTTGGACATGTTTAGGGAAGCTTTAGATAATTGCACCAATAAACCTTGTGGGTATCAATGCCAAGGCCTACTTCCCCTTCCCAACGTACTAGTAACAATTGATCATGATGCTAAAACATCACTATGTATGTATGTACGGGCGAGAATGTTCTGATGTTAGTGTTTTGGTTTGGTCTCAATTCCGAGTGTTAGATTGTTCTATGAGCTTCACGTTTGATTTTTTTTTCTCTTGTTGAATTTCATGTCAACTTTTTTAGATATTTGTATGCCTATCTTATTAATTTAGTCATTTTTCCAATGAAACACCATTTAATGATCTTTTAGCAGAAGTAGAAATGACCTTTCCCTTTAGATATAACATTCTGTAGATCCTATTTCATGTTTCTAACTACTTAACATTCATTGTATCAAACTGCTACAAAATATAGAATATCTATCAATATAATAAAAAGCGTAGAAAAAAACATTAAATAGAAAAAGTTTAAGTAGGTAAACCAGGTTTTAAAAATAATTCTCAGAGGCACACAAACAAAACATTAACAAAAGTGGGGAGGATTCCATTTTAGTCTACCTTTAGTAACAGGTTAATGGTGCCTAATGTCATTAAGATCAATAAACTCTACATGATTTGGTGTAAACATGAAAAAAAGAATCCAAATTAAAGTTTCAACACATTGTTTAGTATAATGTATAGATCTTTCAGTGGGTGTCTTCAATTTGAGCAGTTTCAATTGCGACGTACCGGTACCGGTGGACGAGGGACGATTCTTCTCCCTCGTCTGTCACATTCGCTGCTAAAAGCAAGATAGATGCCTGCCTGACAGCCCATTTGATTGCCCAACTGAACGCACCTGCCGCCCACACGCTGGGTCTAAATGGAAAAAAAAATCAATCTTACTTACTATATTATTATCTATGGATTGTATATATTAAGAACTAAATATAATTCTGAAAATTTTTTTTCGGTCACATTTTATTAGACTACTTGAAGGCGTTTGACAAAGTCTACCACCAAAGCTTGGTTAAACAATATTTTGGCAATACTGTTTCATTTCACCAATGGATTTTCCAAAATAATAAATTGCTTCAAATCAACGCCAATAACCGGAAAATCGTGTGTACCTCAAGGAACAGTATTAGGCCCACAAGTTACATAAATAGCATAGCTAATTATTGAGTTCAGAAACAAAAGTTTGTTGTTTTTTTGCAGATTTTTGCATAATATAAAGAACAATAAAAATATTTGATGAAGTTCTAAAATGGGAATCAAAATGGAGCATGCCTTTCCACCCAAAACATGCGTAGCCTATTGTTAGGAGTGACAAAAAAACAACAACAAAAAAAAAAAAAACATAGGCCTATAAACTAGTTATATTATAAATGGTAAACCAGTTACACAGACCACAAGCTCAAAATACCGGTATAGATTTTATAATAAATTTTTTAATATCCCCATATTGACAAAATTATATAAAAAAAAAGCATTAGGGTTTATTAAAGAACTCTTTACAAATCATGACCATAAACTAAAACGCTTCTAACCTTAGTTAGGTCAGTATTAGAATATGTGTTATATGTTTGGGACCCCTCAACTCCAGAAAACGTAAAGAAACTAGAAGAGAGATTTATAATAAATGAATATTCAAAATTGACCAAGATAATACCATTAGTAAAATCACTAAATTTAGAGAAATTTAGGACAGAAGACTAAAAAAATAAATAGTAGCCCACTGAACCATATAACGTATAAATAGACATACAAAAACACAACCTGATAAAATACCCAGACATAAAGATAAAAACACGTTTCCTTTTCCATATGCGAGAACTAATTTTACCCTATTGTCCTTAGAACGTGAATCTGGTAACCTGGACAACCATCAGAGTTCAAGTCTCTACCACGGTTTTTAGTTAATATACACGACTACAAGTGGATACAAGTTAGACGTAAATGTATTCCTTTTTGTATTCTTCAAGATACTATAAGAGATTAGCTATGATGATTGAGATCTAATCCAAAGACAATTTTGTGAAACTATTGGAGAGGGATGGTAGGCGGCCTAGGAATCGGAAATGAAGTGTCCCGCATTAAAAGGCTCAAATTAGATTTTTAGCGGGCGAAAGGGGAATAGACGCTATTAGTTTTGTGTGGCCTGTCTGTCATGTAACATATCCCTTAGTCTGATGGACCACTGGGGCACCACACAAGATCTATCTACCGTCTTTCTCCTTTTCTCTATGTCCTTTGCCTTTGATAAAATTTCCTTCACTGTTTTCCCATCGCGTTCTTTGTCTTCCTCTTTATCTTCTTCCTGGTACTGTTCCCCGAAGGAAGGTCTTTGCGAGCCCTGAGCACCTTGTGATGTGGCCATAGAGTTTGCTTTTACTTTTTTTGATAATGGTCATCGTGGGGTCCGATCGCTGTATTAATCCTTTCTAATCTCTTCATTCGTGATGCGGTCTTTGTAAGTGACACCTAGGATTTAACTATATCTTTATAACTATCAGTTTATCGAATACATATGAATACTAACAATGTAATAATAATGACATTAATAAATCTCCGTATCCTGTGATATCAAGTCGTTAGTCGAACAAACACTACAACAGCACGTCACTTTTTGTATCGACGGAGATAAAGTTTGTAGTTCATTGTTTCTGATATTCTTTCTGAAAATATTAAAACCTGCCTTTTTATCTACCTGAGCGGACAACTTCGGGGGCAGATTTAGGCCTTTCACCCACACATCCCCTTATTGATATAGTAATACTTGATCAAAAACCACTCTCCATAACGATTAGTCTCTCTCGCTCTCTCTTAACGTGTTGGCTGCCCTTTAGAAACAAATGTTTAAAAAATCTCCCAGGATTCCAGCCCAGATTCAAGCACTTCGGCAGCCAATATTCATCTAATGCCAGAAGACCTTCAGCTAATGAACTACAAGATTACGACTTTTTTCTTAAATAAAAGGGACATTACCACTGGCACTTCCACATGGCAGTTAACGTTCTCTGGACTTGGAGCTCTGGGGGTGTACTGGAGCAACTCCTGGTGGTTCAATTGATTCAGTATGTCGTTCAGCCTGGCATCAGTGAATCGGGTGTTGTTCTGGTTCTGTGCAATCTTAAAGAGGATGATCGAGAACAAACAGGAACAGTAAATTAAACATAAGTAGTTATACTAACATGAGCAGTTATACAAACACGGGTAGTTATACAAACTTAAGTATTTATACAAACACGAGTAGTTATACAAACAAAATCAGATAGATTTACAAAACATTAAAACAAGATTACAAATAGAGTTTGTGTTATTACACTAGCTCAGAGGCGACGCCCATCGAAGCCACCAATGGACCATTGGACAAGGAAAATTTAAGCCATAGTCTTGTTTTGATCGTTTAATAATATTAAAATTGTAAAAAAAAATCATTTGGCGTTTTTTTTTTCACATAAAAGCAAACAGGACAACACTTTGTCTTTGATAAGACTCTTCTAACTCTTCTGGAATAAGTAGAGTAGAGATCCAACTAATCACCTAAAAGTAGAGTAGAGATCCATATGATCACCTGGTGCGGTAGCTCAGGGTGTCACCCCTTCCGATTAACTTTCTTCAAATATGTTCCAATAAACACTATTGCTAGTTAGTTCTTTTTGTTGAACAAATACAGTGAGCTGATTACCTACTTTTATTGATTTTTACTCAAATGTAAAATGAGTGTCAATTCTATTATAAAATCCCACTGTTTATGACATTTATTCAAATGTTATTGCTAATTTTACAATGATATTTAATTAAAATTGAAATAGGCTTAACATCACCTGAACAGGTTTCCTTTGTTAGACTTAAGAAATGGTATAACGTTGTACTGTGTCATTTACACTTAAACTACCATCTAGATGTGTCTAGGCATGTTTGGGCATATATCTAGAGATTTTAATATAATTATCTTTTCTAATGTGAATGTGGCTGCTTTTGCCAAGATATAATTTTTTTTTCAACTTGGTTGTCATCCGCAAAATGTCATTGCAACTCTTATTATGCGTAATTCATTTTGTCGGAGAGCATGTCCCGCAAATCTCATGCGACGCTCTGTCACAACCATACTAATGGGTGGACTCCTAGTTTGGCCTAGGATTTCCTTAATTGAGACTCGATCTCTATAACTGACTCCTAAAATCCGTCGTAGCCATCTTCCACACAAACTGTCTTTGTAACCTTGTTTGTATTGTTTTTGTTTGGCGCAATTTAATGCTTTTACTATACTCGATGCGCTACGATCCAGTCACTTGTGTTGACCAGTTGAAAGGGGAAAGGGAAAAGAGAGGGGGTATATGGGAGAATTTTTCCATGAATGGCTTTTTAAAAGCAGTTTTAAAAAAAGGTTGTTTGACTTGAAATTCAAACTCACGATCTTACGACTACTGTCACTCAGCCAGCAAAGTGCTTAAGAAAGTAGGTTTTATATTTATTTTTTGGTAGTTTAGGTCAGGGTTATAATAATTCTGCGATCTTTGGGATTCTGCACTTTGGTCTCCAAAAGTGTATTCTGTAAGTCAATTCTATAACACTTTTCATTGGCTGCTCGAAACATCTCGTGAATTTCACAAATATTTGGGCTGCTGAGCTGAGATAAAATTCTTATTCCTTTTGATGCATTGAACTGTTTCTCAACTTCTAAAACAGATAAATATGATTGATTGTTGTCTTCGCAGTTATTAATCAATCTCTTTAGTGTTTCTAGCGATATTGACATAAAGGAAATTGTCACTCGAAAGAATCTTAAATCTCTAAACCTTAAAAAGAAATACCAATTAGAAAATATAAATATTGAATCAACAAAGCAGCACAGTAAACTGCCTCATTGGGACCTTAATAAGAGACGGCACCGAAAAAGTAGCACACAAAAAATCCAACCCCAACCAATTAGAGCTCAAGGAATTGGTGAACTCTTTTCTAAAAAGCACTTTACCCCCAACAACCAATGGGTCAGAATTTACTCAGACGAATCATCTAAAAAATCAACACAAACGAATAGCTCAATGGAGAAAGACTAGAAAAGTCGATTGCAACTGACGATTTCTCAGACAGCAATAGAGCAGAAAAGCGAGCATTTCAACAAACAGCCATCACACTAGTAAACTACCTAAGTACACCAAATAGCCAAGTTGTCTTCCTGACCGATACCAAAAAAAGTCCCCCAAAGCCTGAAAAACTCTGGATACTTCCTATATAATGCAACTCAGGACAGGTCTTGTAAACCACAACAACAACGCCAAGGAAGCTGTTCCTCGGTGGACCCCAGCACACGTTGAAATCGAAGGTAATGACAAAGAGACATGCCAAAGACGGGAGAGCAAAAAAGTGAAAGTTCATCTCAGATATAGAATCACTAGCCTATAGAATCACTAGCCTATAGAATCACTAGCCTATAGAATCACTAGTCTGAACAACCACTGCTCGGTTCATCTCAGATATAGAATCACTAGCCTATAGAATCACTAGCCTATAGAGTCACTAGCCTATAGAATCACTAGCCTATAGAATCACTAGTCTGAACAACCACTGCTCGGTTCATCTCAGATATAGAATCACTAGCCTATAGAATCACTAGCCTATAGAATCACTAGCCTATAGAGTCACTAGCCTATAGAATCACTAGTCTGAACAACCACTGCTCGGTTCATCTCAGATATAGAGTCACTAGCCTATAGAATCACTATCTGAACAACCACTGCTCGGTTCATCTCAGATATAGAATCACTAGCCTATAGAATCACTAGTCTGAACAACCACTGCTCGGTTCATCTCAGATATAGAATCACTAGCCTATAGAATCACTAGTCTGAACAACCACTGCTCGGTTCATCTCAGATATAGAGTCACTAGCCTATAGAATCACTATCTGAACAACCACTGCTCGGTTCATCTCAGATATAGAATCACTAGCCTATAGAATCACTAGTCTGAACAACCACTGCTCGGTTCATCTCAGATATAGAATCACTAGCCTGTAGAATCACTAGTCTATAGAATCACTAGCCTATAGTGTCACTAGTCTGAACAACCAGTGTAAACGTGGCACCAATGGGGCTGAATGTTTTCAAATCTAACATTTCTATTTCTCTGCCAACTTTAGGGTTGCCAGACGTCCGGGTCTTGTCCTCCTACTGGCCGGCATAGTCTAACGCGTGAGAATGTCCGGCTTTTTCCACTGTGAATACATGCACATTTTAAAGCACGAAATAGGCCTACTTTGTCAGTCAAGAATGATAAGTGACGAATGTTTTGTTGGGTGAGTTCTTCTACGTGTCCTCGTGTCACGGATATCATTCATGTAACATTGTCAATTGTGCCGCAGAATTTAGGCCAAATCAAAGAGTGGATGGTTTTAATTTGCAGAAAACCTTATTTGTAAATACGATGAGGCTAAGGTCTGTTGTTTGAGCATGACTTACATCAGGATTAAACTTTTTTTCGCTCACTTTCTCTCCCTCCCCCATTGTGTCCCCTACAACTATGTTTCTTCTATAGGCTGGGCATTGGCCTCGGCACTAAAGATTAAATTAAACGAATTAAAGAGACGTGAATTTATTACATGTATCATAATAATAATATAATATAATATTAAATGAACGATAGAAAAGAACATTTATATTTACCAATCTGCCATTATTCACAGTTCGTCTCTCTCTCCTTTTAAATATCACTTTCTTGTTGTCGGGGAAGGAGTCGGAGACATCGAAGAGAGCCAGTGACAGGAGCAGCATCACTAGAAGACAAAAGTAAACCATCTGTTTCATCAGGTTCACGGGTCTGGAGTAGAAGTAGTGATACTCAGACATGATAACCACAATTGATAAAGCGATGGATAGTTCCAGCGATCAAATATATTTTAGAACTCCTTTGATTGTGGGCCAGCTAAAGTAATGGTAGCTGATGAATTCACATAAGTAAAATAGTCCAATGTCATTTGGTTGCTATTGTCGTGTTTGTGTTTTTTAAATCCACGCTTACTATTTCTTGAGTTGACTAGCCTACAAACAATGAAGCTGAGTGAATGGTTGCTAGGGTATACCACTAAATGAACCTCTGTCTTTTCTTTTCTTATATAAAAGAACTTTCTTGTCTCTCTTATCTCCTTCCCCACCCCGGAAAGGTTCAACATGGGAGGTAACTCCGTACTGTTTTCTTTTTTTGCTTCTCGTGGCAACGGGTTGTGTCTCCCCCTGACGGTTCTCAATCTATACAGAGACCACCAGAGCTCAAAAGATTGATGTGATCCTAAGTATATCATTCCGCGATAGAGAGGCCACTTGAATAGAGAGGGGGGAAAAAGGTTGGAAGCGGTTGAGCCACGGGGTAAAAGGGGCTGCGCTCATTAATTACAAGTACAAATAACACTATCTGTGTTCGTCTTGTGCAGCGGTGGGGGATCTATAGCCCCAGCCACGCCCAGCAATGTCTAGGACAATGCGACCTTTCTCCTGGAGATGGACGCAGCTATTATTTGGTCCGTGATGGCGTGTGTGCTGTCTTGTGTAATCTTAGCCCTGTTTACAAGATGAGCTCAATTTGTTCTCTTGCGCGTGTGAGTGCGAATGTCACAGTCTAAGTTGGCTTCAGTTTAAGACAAAAGAAAGATAAACAAAGAAAAAGAAATGTGTCTAAAAATAATGTATTTAAAGTAGCACGCCAAAAATAACTTTATATAGCCAGCAGGGAGTAGACAGAGCCCCCTAGATCGATGTTATTTGAAGAACAACTAAAAAAAGAACATTTAACACCCACGTGTGCATGATAGATTCAGTGTATGATAAATTCAATGCATGATAAATTAAATGCTTGATAAATTAAATGCATGATGTCACCAAGGGCGAATTTAGAACTTTTAAAAACAATTTTAAAAAGCCCTTAAAAACCTTTTCGCATATTGGCGCACGTCTACACTTTGTAGTTACAAGTATTTTTTTGAAACAATAGTGAATAAAAAAAGAGAGATCCTTTGTATCATTGTAATACTTGTTAGCTTATTTTAAAACATATTTTCTCCAGGATAATAAACATAGGCCTGCCTATTGTTATTAGCTTCAAATATCAAACTCCATGCGTTTAAAATGAGCGTGTAGGAACTGATAGGCCTATTATGATAATAAATTAATTAGTTATAGGACTACTTCAAAATCAAAAGTCAATATAAAATTGCATTAATTTCTATTTGAATTAGATATACAGTCCAGTAATTAGTTTGAAAACAAAAGTTTAGATAGCTTACTAACTTCTCGCCGATATTCATGGTATGTTTTTTATTAGCGCAACAGACCAGCCTTTCTCGCAGTAACTCGCTTAATCAGGCACTAACTACCGTCTAACTAAGACATTAAGCTCCTGAGTAAGATACATCACTAAAACTCTCTAGACTTTCAAACGAATGACTCTTCCGTTTAATGGGCTTTAATTCTCTTTGAAAGGAAAGTCATTTCACTGTCATGAGGTCGTCTATCCATAAACTTAGTTGACTAGTAGACGGTAATTGGTTAGTAGCAAATATATTCTAGTTGTTACGATTCATAGCCTAATGAAAGATGTGTAGTGTGGATGTAATGAAAACCAGGAAAACCAGTGACCTGGCAGAATTTAGTTCATTGGTTAATATGCATGACTAAATGCATGGCCGGTAGGACGTAATCATCTTCTTTTTTGAAATAACGTCTGTATTATATAAGATAAGAAGATAAGATGAGTGATGTGGCTGTAATGAAAGTGTGTTGTGTGGCTGTAATGAAAGACATGTTGTGTAGCTGTAATGAGAGACAAACATTGTTAAATTGTTTTGAGACCACCATGGGAGGGAAATTTGCAGCTCTTAACTTGTACACGAGGACATTGCCTCACGGGTAACGGATGCTATCAGAAATGCATTACACAAGTCAGCCACTGAGGTTCTAGGGGAAAAGCGAAGGAAAATTAAACCATGGGTCACATCCTTTATTTATGTGATGCAAGAAGAGATTTAAAAAAAAAAAAAAAGTTAATCCCTTTCTGGCAGAAGAATACAGTTTGACAAACAAAGAAATACGCTTGAAAACGAAGTCAGCAAAAGAAAAATGGATCAGTGACCATTTAATTGATAGTAGCTTGAACGTTTGCAATAGCAATAGCAAAAAAGCACGTGAGACATTAAATGTTTTAACCAACACAAGACAAGCTAGAAGCACAGGGATTGAAACAAAGATGGAACTCTTCTGACTGAAGAAGCAGATATGCTTAGAAGGTGGACAAAATATTGCAAACATCCGTATAACTTCGAGATAAATCCCAACTGCAGTCTAATCAACAAAACACCTTGGGACAACAGTGAACAAATAAGATAAACGAGTGTGGATGCTACAAGTTAACACTGTGGCTGGCGAAATGGAAGAATTTCTCAATACTGTAAAGAGACCAAAGAAACGCTGGCTGGATAACATAAAAGATATCCTACTAAGAATGGCTACTGATCAGGAAAATTAGAGTGATTTGGTTACGTGAACTGTCACAGTACCCCTACGACAAAAGTCAAGGGACAGATGACATGATGAGAAAATCTGAAGAAAAAAAAAATTTTAAATGTTTGACATGTTTCGGATGTTCCTTCAGAGTTGAAGATAATTTATTTCCTAGTTCAAACCTCCTACATGACGACGGAGAGTGGTAGCGGGCTGGGTTTGAACTCAGGACCCACAGTAGAAATCCTAACGACTCTCCGGCGCACATACCAGTCATCCAATTTAAAAATCATTGTCTCAAACTGGGGATTGCTTATCAGTTAACCAATAAAGTTGTAAAAAAATGATTATAAGGGCTTAAAATAGATATTATTTGTAACATTGAGTCATGCCGACGCTCAAGTACTAAAATAAAGAAAGCGATTAAAAAACAAACCACACAAAAAACAACAAAGAAACCCCCAGACTAAATCTTTAGTTCGCATCAATGTCAACAAAGAACAATATTAAAAGCCCTCCTTGACAATCTGATATAGCTACATAAGTGGATGTGTGGGAGCTATCAAGCTTGTGAGTGTGTTTGTGTGTGTGTGTATGTTTTCTGATTGACCACACGCATAGCCCTTTCGGCTTATGTCTAGACAAAGTTTTTTTTTCACCCTCACTCTTATCAAAGATAACTCCCGAGGTTAAATATGGCAAAACAAACAAATTAGCCCCTCGAGACTTTCAAAAATGTCAACCACACACACACACACTAGCATCTCCCCTTCCAATCACTGTCCTCCTCCTCACCTCAAACTCTCTCCTCTTTCTTCCTCTGAAACTTTTTCCAATTTCTTCCTCTCAAACTCTTACCTTTTCCCCCAATCAAACGCTCTCCTCTTCCTCTTGTCAAACGATTTCCTCTTCCTCCTGTCAAATTCTTTCCTCTTCCTCCCATCAAATTCTCTCCTCTCCCTCCTGTCAAATTCTTTCCTCTTCCTCCCATCAAATTCTTTCCTCTTACTCCCATTAAATTCTCTCATCTTTCTCCCATCAAATTCTTTCCTCTTCCTCCCATCAAATTCTTTCCTCTACCTCCCATCAAATTTTTTCCTCTTCCTCCCATTAAATTCTCTCATCTTCCTCCCATCAAATTCTTTTCTCTACCTCCCATCAAATTCATTCCTCTTCCTCCCATCAAATTCTTTCCTCTTCCTAGGATCAAATTCTTTCCTCTTCCTCCCATTAAATTCTCTCATCTTCCTCCCATCAAATTCTTTCCTCTTCCTCCTATCAAATTCCTTCCTCTTCCTCCCATTAAATTCTTTCCTCTTCCTACGATCAAATTCTTTCCTCTTCCTCCCATCAAATTCTTGGCTTTTATTCTTATCAAATTCTTTCCTCTTACTCCCATCAAATTCTTTTTTCTTCCTCCCGTCAAATTCTCTCCTCTTCCTCTCATCAAATTCTCTGCTCTTCCTCCCATCAAATTCTTTCCTCTTGCTCCCATCAAATTCTTTCCTCTTGCTCCCATCAAATTCTTTCCTCTTACTCCCATAAAATTCTTTTTTCTTCCTCCCGTCAAATTCTCTCCTCTTCCTTCCATGAAAATCAACCGATGAAATACACGAAATAATCCAATTAGGGCATCAAAGAGCAAAGTATTAACAAACAAATTATTAAGAGATCAGAA